>LPNX010003840.1:235920-260912 GCA_001517045.1 Pseudotsuga menziesii
ATGAACGAGGTAGCAAACCGAGTATCTGCAATCTTCAGCAATGAAAGCTGTGTGTATTGTTTGTAGATGGTGAGGGCATTTGTGTGGTTTTGTACAAAGTTACGGATATGGCGTGCATCCTCAATAAGGTTGCCAATCCATGTCACATCCGAAGCAATGGCTTTAAGTGCTAAATTCAAGGAATGGACACTGCAAGGTGTCCAAAAAACCTGTAAGAGCAATACAAGCTTGTATCAATGACTCTACAACACTAGCATTGCAATGACCAAATTCAAACAATGAGCAAATTAGAAATGAAAGGTGTCCAAAATGAACATACCTGTGGATATTTAGCTTCCACAATCATGCCAGCAGCCTTGCAAACAGGTGCATTGTCCGTGATGATTTGTACACACAAATCAACACCTACTTCTTCAATGGTTTTGATGAATAAATCACCCATAAATTGTGCATCCTTGTATTTCCCAAAAGCATCCACCGCTTTCAAGAACAACGGTCCATTTTGGGAAGATACCATAAAATTGATGAGTGGATGGCGTGCGGGATCCATCCATCCATCAGAAACAATACTCACACCGCATGAGGGCCATGTTGTTCTAATTGGCTCAAGGATTTTATCTACCTCCTTCTTTGGTTTAACCAACAATGTGGCTCTAAGCTTCTCTAAACTAGGAGGCACATAACCACTTGGAGCTCGTTCCAAGATAGTTCAAACCGTCTCAAAATACAATGGTGATTGTGCAACATTGAATGAGATGAAGTTGAGGTAGAAGAAAAATGCAATGGTAAGGTCTACCTCTTCTCATGCCTCTTGTTGGAAAATCCTATCCATTGGACCACCTGTAGATTGCCTCTTTCTTGTTTGATAAGTATCCCCACGCCCATGAATGCTAGGTGGAAATGGAGTCTTGGTGCTAGAGGACTTCCTCAAAAATGGAAGAGGATCATCCTCTTTTTTCTTGCTTGCTGATGCCACCTTCCCTAAGCCAACATGATCCTCTCTTTCCATATCCCTCCTTTGGTTAACACTCACCGCTTTGCATGAAGAAATCCCACAAGAAGGAAGGGCCAACAAATGGCCCTTAACCCGGAAATATGTGCTCATGAACTCATGGTTGCAAAAATTGCATCTCCAAGACACATTGCCTCCCCCACCAAGCTTTGCCCCGAGCCCATCTTTCCTTGTCACATACTTCCACAAAGGGTATTTTTTTCCTTGGGGTTGTTGTCTTGCTAAAACAGGGTTAAATGGAGCATGAGCTCCACTAGCAGTCGATGGAGCACTTGACGAAGGAGGAGAACCGGTTGTGCTTGGTGGAATAGGAGGGGAGGCCCTAGATGGTGCATTTCTCCCTTTCCTTTGACCCCTACCTCCTGCCCTAGCTGATTGAGACATTCCTTTTCTTGTGTGATGGTTGAGCTTGCAATCCTCTCCACAAATCCACCGGAATGCACTTGGAATCGCTTGGAAACAATGGATAGCCTTCAAATCTCCTTCAAAACTCCTTCACCTGCACATAAAACTCACTCTCAACCAATTGCTTCCTTGCAAATGACAAAAAGAAAGGCAAAAAATTGACTTAAAACAAACCCGACTGTCTTTTTCCGCCATTTACGTGTCCTGTTTTCGGGACACGCTACGATTTCGTGTCTGACTCATTTTTTTTTCGTGTCCTATTTTCGGATTCGCCTGAAAGACGAATTAGACACGAATCCGATTCGAATCGTGTCCAATTCGATCCCCACGGGACACGGGGGGCCTCCAGGACGAATCTGGTTTCTTAGCTTCTCGGCAACATTGGCAAAAAAAATCAGCAAAAATCGGCAAACCGCGGCAAGCATTAAAAGATGCAAATTTTGTACTTCAATAGGGTCAAAATTTCCTTATCGATTTTTTCCCCTATTTGTCGATTTTTCTCGTTTTTTCCCAATTTTTTCCCAATTTTTTCCCGATGTTTGCCGATTTTTCACGATGTCCAATTTTTTCGGGCCGAAAAATCGGAAGCTAGAAAAAATCGTGATATTTCGGGATATCGCCGAAAAATTGGCAATTTTTTCCACTATGGTATGACCCTTGCGTCAACAGTACAACCCTCCTACGTAAGCTGTACGAAATCCGTACTGTGCTGATGTCAGTGGTACGGAATCCGCACGACAATTGTACGACCCTCCTTCTGTGTATGATCCTCCTCTACGAGATCTGTGCGGTCCCTGCTCAGCGTGATAACCCAACGAATCCTCTAGGTGAGTGTCCCTCTGTCTTCTCAGCAAACTTCTCCTTTTGACTTATCTCTCTGTCTGTATCTCTCTTGTGTATGTGTCCTTTCTATCCAATCTCCTTTTAACTCAATGGCTAAGCGAAAACCCTAACCCTCACTAAGGATCAATGGATGTGATCCTCTAGTGAGATCAATGGCCAAGATTAGATTAGCCATCACTTAAATTATTTCACTTTTCACTTTATAAAAGTGACTCCAAAGTCAAAATCAAATTAGAATAATTAATGTATTTTCCTAAGTCCAAACATAGGAAAATCACATTAAATACATTTGGTTTCCTGTTTAATGTCTTCCTAGCATGCAAGGACACATGCAATGCTAGAAGACCTTCCTTGTTGCCACTTTCTAACCCTGGTTAGCTATTCTCCAACTTTAGGGGGGCTTCCCTAGATAGGATTGCTAGGCTTTGGCAATAGAGGCTCACCCCGGTGGGCTTCGGGACGTCTTGGCCCCTGTCGAGTTACAAGTTTCTGCTATATCTGGCTTGCGGGCAGTTGGACATACCCTTGGGAGGTTGTTGTTCCCATGGTAAAAAAAAATGACGGCACAAGGTGATTTCAGAATTAGCCCTAGCAAAACTTTAGATATTTTTCTTTTTGTATTATTGTTTAAAGGGGCAATGGGAGGACTCTGAAAGACTAGTACCAATCTCCGGGGCATGTGGAGTGTGAAGATGATTCTCCTTGAGGCCTTGAAGTGTATGTGTTTGACTGGAACCTCTGCAACAAGCCAAACAGTAAACTAGTCCCTACCCCAAAGCTATCGAAGCTTCATGCTAATTCCCTCCAAGAAAGGGTGTTATTTAAGACCCACTCCTCCAACCTATATCTAGCTTGTACTCTAGCCTATGCAAGCATGATTCACAGCCCCTCCTAAGATTGAAAGGCCACAAGACAAGCCACAAGGCTAAACTATAAAATATTAAACTCAACTTGAGTAAGACTGGCTCTTGAAGTGAACTAGAAATATTAGTTTTACAGTGGCAGAATATAGCATGTTACCTCCACATTGATCCATCAAGTAAAACCCAACAGAAGAAAATCCTTTCACATCAAAATGCGCCATAAGATATAACAATTTGGCTACAAAGAGAGAAATATCTCATTATCCAATCATGACAAATGAGTGAGAGGGACAACCCTTATATAGGTTGTAGCCTCATTTCATTTAAAAAAAAAATACTGATAAATCCCTAGGACCTAGCCTAGGGTGGGGTAACCAACAATAAAACCCCACATGAATGTAACAAACTTTTAAGTAACTTGATAAACAAAGATGGTCATAGCCACAACTACACTGTCGAAGATACCAAAGGACCCCTTTCTCTCAAATAATTCTTAACATCCCTAACAAACTAACCAAAATTGGTTAGATCCACTTTATTATTTTAACAAATGATGACTTTAACCAAACAAAAGTGAGTGGCAATGCGACTTTTCTTGGCACATGAAAATTTGTCCATGAAGTGGGAAACACTTTTAGAGTGGGGTTTGACTAACCCAAAAACTCCAGAATACACTAAACCATCATAAAGTAAAGATGCTATCAGGGTGGCAGCTCCTTGAAGTCCCTCAATCCACCATAATAATGTTGATTCAGAATCAACTCACTAAGGAATAGCGCAAGGTAAGCTCAACATCATACTCGAGGTAAATTCGTTCCCAAAGTGAGCACAATGCTGAACATGAACATGATGCTTTCAAAGCTGGATCGCCCCAACCATAAGACATGTAAAAAAACACATATCAAGCTCGCATATCCTTCCATTTGTTGCCATACCATTAAACAACACCAACAGATCTCCCTTCAGTCACGTGGCACAGAAAAATCTCTCAGACTCGAATGTGCTGCCCCTTAACCCTCCAGATTTCCAAGGGGCAAATTTGTGGGTTAACATTGTCATACTATAAAACATGCTAAGAGTGAATGAGGGTTAAGAGTGAATGAGGGTTAGAGATATCAGATCACTAGAGGACCAAGTACTGTCTCTGACTAGGCACATCCAGGCACACAGACCATCTGACAAAGCTGAAGAACCTCTGACCAATGATCTGTTGTGAAGCCACAAATCCCATCTTAGGAACTACTGATCAAAATCACCCCTGCTGAAAGAGGGGTAACACACAGCACTCATTTAGCGGCCATCCTTTTGCCCAATTGCAAGAAAGTTGAAAGCAACAATCAAGTAAGTTAAATCAAAATGACACTGTTTACTGCAACATTCAAGCCCATGGAGTGATCATTTTAACTCTGCAGCTTCATGGTAGAACCTATTAGCAAGAAGATGCAACTTCTCTCTTCTGGTTGCTATCACCATAGCCATGAGATATGAAATACGTATTTATTTTTGTACACCCATACATAGATTGCTGTGGTTGATTCAAATGCAGAACTGGAGGGAGGCTTGGTTTACTGTGTGGTGGTTATATATATTGCCATAACAAAGCCCACTGAAGCCCACATGGCTGTAGCTTGCCAAGCACTGTCCAAGCAAAACATAATGTCTGCTGTGACATATAAATTTGTTTAGTACAGTGTGTAAGAGACCCCATGCTATGGATCAAGGAAATTCAGCTGTAAGTGACATACAGTACACGGTTGAGGCAATTAAACAAATATAGCATGCCTACAATTTAATCAATGAATAACAATGCTTTAGCTAATCCATTAGTTCTCCAGTGAACTGACTAAAGGAATGATCTGTGTAGGTTCTTATGGTATTTACCCACCAGCATTTCAATCAAGGTAGAACCCAATCTTATGGTTCTACCATCAATCCCCTTAAACAGAAGTTGATGTAGGTGATTATTAGTGCCCACAAACAAACGGAGACTAGTAAATGGATTTAAGTACACCACCATTATTTTAACCCAACAATGAAACTAGATTTCAATCACACAGCAGCTAAATACCATTAGACAACAGAGATTTTACCTTGGAAACCCAAATGAGAAAACCAGCATTTGGTGCGGATTTTATTTTGTTTTGGAAATTGTTACAAGGGTGAGCTATGCATTCCCAATCAGGTATTTAATTCGTTCTTACTCACTGACAAGATTGCAGATGGCTTTGGCTCAGGGACAATCTTCGATCTTTGAACAGATATCTTCTCCCAAGTCCCTCATGTTTCTTCAACTGTCTTTCTTCTTCATTTCCTCACCAACTGTCTTCCTCTCTCTTCCTGTCCTTTAACTCCAGCAACATTTTTTTTAAAGAGTTAGTTGGAATGCCAACCATCAAGATGATTTATTTTGTTTTCTTGTGGTTTTTGGCTCTTGGACAATTTAGTTCAAGCTTTGCCAAAACTAGGTCTTTATTGCAAAGTCTAAAATGTGAGATTTTTAATTCGGATCCATTTTGGATCATTAGCTGCAAATGCTTCTTCTATCATAGGTTGGCCTAGCAGCCCGAGTTTGTTGTCATTGTCCAATTGTTGTGTGGGCTAGTCTCTCAGTTTAATTTGTGGGCCAGTTTTTCAGTTTAGTTGTGTGGGTTAGTATGCTAAATTAGTTGGTTCATTACTTATCAAGTTCTATTTTACTGGTAGTGTAATACTTTGGCTTATGTTCTATCCTAGAGACCTTTGTCAGTAGCTATGTTTTACATTAGTTTTCACAAATAATTGGGAAGACAAGCCTATCCCTTTATAGTAGCATTGATCTATGATCAATTAGCACATAGATTGTTAGATGTCAGCCATGTAAAAGTAAATGCAGCTGGCAAATTTCAAGGGTAAACTTGCATGGATTAAAAAAGCCTTAACATATGTTACAAATCTTGACCTATCAATAACTCATCTATGCAATCAGTAACAAGACTGTTATCACTTATTACATTAATAAAAATCGGTGTGAATATCAAGCTTACAACTGTAATGAAAGAGCGGACAGTTCAAAAGACTTTGAGAACTCTAGTAATTTGCATCCTGCACAAAATTCAGAACTTTTCTGGTCTAGCCTAGAAATCAGAGATATAAACTTGCAAAAAACCACAGAAAAGAACTGTATACCTAGTGGATTTTTCTTTCTAGACACGGTCACACACACACACACACACACATATATATATATATATATATACTGTTGGGATGTCTCATTTCATATAATGTAAAGCGATTTTGTATATTGGGCTCAAAAGTATATGACTGGTTGGTTAGGTTTGATAGTAAGAGAGAAACCTACAAGTCCAATCCGATTAATACTGTTTGAAAAATTACCCTCCTCTTTTGCTAAATGAAGAGAAGCTCCCTTTAGTTGCATACTGTGAAAACATATATACCTATTAATGGTTTTAAGGTTGCAAAGTACACAGGTATCCACAAAAAACATCATGCATTGATTCACATGTATGAATGCCATGTTTTATAGTTGATTCTTATTTTTAAGAATCCAACTGATTTCTCACAAAGAAACTGTTTACCTATCTCAGAAGTTTGCAACAGCAGTTGATAAGATCATAATCAATTTCTAAGACATTTAACATAGCAGCTATTTGGCACCAATAGTAAATAATGAATCATTCATTGAGTTTTGTTTTCTTGAATGTGAGCATTGGTTTCGTCTTTTGTTAGTGTCTTTTTGGGTATGCTTTTCTATTGAGGTGAACTTATGACCTCGTTTGATGGCTTAATGCAGAATCGTTATTCAATGCATTTGCAACAGCTGCTTTTTTCAAGTTTGTGGTATTTTCTATTTTTGAGATGAGATATCTTCTAGCAATTTGGAAAGCACAAAGACCAGTGAATACCGGTGAAGGGTGGGAGACAATGAGGCGCGAGCTATCTGTTCTCTATAGTCGGTTTTGTAAGTGATCTAATATGATATTTGGACAGTGAAATATTTTATGCTCTTTTATTTTAAACAAGAGTGTTATGGCAATATTAATGATGAAAAGATATAACATTCATTACATTCATTTTATTTGCGTATTGTCAAGTTTCAACTTCCTTTGCAGTCTGTTCGATTCTTTGTTCTGTTTGGTCCCCTCTAGGCAGGAGTAGCTTTGTCTTATGGACCATGATCAATGTTTCAACTTGGCAATGTTGTCATATTGTTCTATGATCGAGAGGCTACGGATTCTATAAGAACAATCTTAGGTTCACCCATAGTGGGAATCTTTTTAACGTTATCCTGTGTTACTGATTGATCTTGTCTTGTATGGTAACTAGAATTAGGCTCAAATACGTGAGGGCCCCAAGTATGGATGCTCACATAAGGATTTTCCCTAAGCATCAAATATTTTTGGAAGAATTCTCTTCTTCAAAGATGGCCTATTTTGATTATTGAGTGTAGAAGTTTTCTTCATTGTTAATTCCTTTCCCTTGAAGAACTAATAATTACTACTTTTTTTTTTTTTAAATGTCTTGTTTTTAGAGAAAAATATTTACAGACAGCAAGTCAAATTGCTGCACCTAGGTGATCCCTTATCCCACAAACAAAGTGGTATTATACAGCAATTTGGTGTAAGGCCTGCAGAGCAATCGAGAAACAATAATTGTTGTGGTATGGCTTTTTGTTGTATGGCTATATGATACTGTACAGATCTGTACTGTTGTACGGATCTGTAGTATGGCCAGCTGCTGCCAAACTTGCTCCTGATAGATGCGCTATACTCTCTCTTCCTGTCATTGTCCGTGTCTGACAAAACTGTGCTTGAAGTTGAACTCTATCTTGACCTGCCTTTGTATTTGAGCTGAATCCCTAATTTACCAAATCCCAAATTTTAGTGAAATGTACAGTTGACATTAATTTTAGTCTAAATCATTAATGTAGTAAATACACTTTATTAGACTTTAGCTAAATATAAGGTTCTCCCTTTTTCCTAAAGTGAATTATAAAATAGAATTATCTCGAACCACTTACTGTAGGTTCACACTGAACCTATGTGAAAGTTCATGTCTGAGCTATATTCTTCAACACTCCTTAGAGAGGATGGAATTTTGCACCAAACCAATTTTGTCTCTAAAAGTTTTAAACTTCCCTTTTGCTAGCGGTTTGGTTAGAATATCGACTACTTGCTAATGTTGATTTTTGTAGCATCGGAAAGGTACTTCTGCATAGGCCTAGTGTCTAGCATGCAGGAGTCATTTAGATGACCTCTCTAGGAGCTTGCTTGAGGAGCAAGAGACTATTTGTATCTCTTTCCTAAGTCTAACTTAGGAAAAACACATTATTAACTTAATGTTGACTAAAGACTAAAATGTGGTTTAGGGCCCATGGTATTGACCCAAGGTATTTTGGTCATTGAGATATTATAAAAGGAAGCCTAAGGAGAGGATAACACATAACAATCACACAGAGTGAAGGGATCTCACTAAGTGGGTGGAGGACTTCCATCCAAGTGTGTGGGTAGGGTTCAAGGAACAGAACAAAGGGACAACAAGGAAGATAGTAGTTAACTAGCAAGATTGAAGGGTTGATCTTGAGGTTTGCAGGCTTGGCTATTTGCCGATTTGTATTATGCCTTATTGGGCCATTATCCTAGGAAGGGAGCCCAGGGTTTTATATTAATAAAATCTATTGCTTGATGGTTTTTCCCCAGTTAGGGTTTTCTAGGGTAAATCCAAAGTGTCAAATGCATGTGATTTCTTGTGTCTTTTCTGTTGCTTACTTTCTTTAGAGTTCAATGTATTTCCAATTAATAATTTTAAGTAATTTATATGAACTTGAGATCGGATTTGGGCTCAAAAAATTAACATGGTATTAGAGCTAGGTTGCTTTGAGAGGAAATTGATTTGGCTAAGATTTACGGTAAGAAAAAAAGAAGAAAAAAAAGCATCCATACAATGCGGTTGTTGTACGGGTCGTACGACTGTACATACAACCACCTTCATGCAGACCCCATTCAACGTTAGGCTCATTGGTTAGCTGAGTGTTGAAGCCTGAGATGCTGCCACGCGGTGGAGCCATTCAGAAAGCAATTGAGAGCGCATTTGCGAATGTGGGGGCTTGGCTCCAGTGGCCCTCTTTGACCTAATGGTGATATCATATTGATGCCCTAGATTTTCTGTAGATGGCATCAGACTTCAGTTGATTCCCTAACTGTCAGTAACCGCTCGAACCCACAGGAATCACATAGGTTAGCGGTTTTGGTCCTCAATGCCTAATCAGATGAGGACATTACATCCTAAGCATAAAATAACAATATATAGGGGGAGCGCCTCAATATAAGTGCCAAGGAGATAAGGACTCCTCCAAGTTAAGCTACTCCAAGCCCCTCAAACCATCTCCGAGTGTGAGCAGATGCCAATGAACCAAGGCGTTCAAGAGATAAGGCCTCCACAAGGTCAAAAGGGGGTCAAATTATGCTTGGATGATCAAATCAACATGAAAATGTGTGCACCAATAGTAGTGGTCTACCTAGGGCAAAGATATACGTTACAATAGTGTGAAATAAACCCAAATGCATCACCAAAAGCTAAGGCAACCTCACTAGGAAGGTGTGACCACATCTAATACATCAAATAAACCCATAATCACCGCTAGAAGTATCATAAAAGGGGTCAATAAGCTAGGACCTCTAATAATTTGATACAACCATATAAATGTACCAACATACGATGCAATGGTCCCAATCCATTAGGAAAACGACATCTCTTAGGAAAAATTACATCACATCGTCAAATACATCATCATCTTTATCTTCCAAAATGTTCCCTCTGAAGAAAGGAACATGTGCCAACTGCTCCAAACACAATACCTGCAACCCTAAGAAGACGATGTTTAGAAATATAATAATGAAGTACTATAGGACAAATCATCTAGGTGAAATGTACCGTCAACTACATCCATCCACATTTCATCTAGGAATAATCATTTGAAGTGCTCATACCATGTATCAACTGTACCAACATGTTACATTAGGGTACAAATGGTGCTCTCTATCACTAGTCAATCACCGGTACTCCTGCTGAACTCTAGGGGCATATGCAAATAAATCTGCACTATCAACTCTCCTCTTAGACATCACAATACCCAACCCTTGAGGTAGTTAGTTAATCAACTTTCCTAACTATTGAGGCTGCTAGTAGGTCGTAAAATAATGGTAATGCTAGGGAGCGTGTGTCTCCATAAACAGACACTCTATATGTCGAATGATCAATCAATGCCATCAAATCTGAACAACTTGTGCAATTGGATTGTGATGAAAGTCGTGAATGTGACCTCATGCAATATGAGGGGTAACATGATGAATGCATCAAATGCAATACAGGAGTGGAATGCATTGCTAAATTTCCCATCCAAGCATGCAGGAAACCTTCTCATGGAGTAATTAGAATATAGGATTTTTTTTTCTTTTTTCGCATAGGAAGAGAAGAAACAATTTAATTAATCTATTGATTTAAAATTTAAATGTAATTTGAGAGATGTATTTGTATTTTCATACTACATATCTTACGCAATTATATTGTGTTGCATAAATCTTAAACACTCTGTATTTGATGACATTCCAAAAATCCTACTTGGGTTTTCTGATGATGATAATAAAAAATTCATTTCATTGTTAAGGTCAGTATTATCATTTTAGTTTAAGTTTGAAATTATAGAAGTTGTTATAATTAAATTGCATCAGAGTTCTCTGTGAGAATTTCAATCAATTAATCCGTTGTAGTAATAAAACTACCCTAATTTAGTAGGTGGCTAAGTAGCAGTGGTACCCATCCCTGCGGGTGGGGTCAATGTTATCAGAACTAGACCAATCATCGAATGGACAAGCCCAAAATGTGAACCGGATCAGAACCAGAAAAAATCGGTAGACTAAAAAATACATAAAATATTCATATTTTGTAAAAAAACATATATATTCATGTGCATACATATGAATCCAAACCATTAATACACAAATATGCAAAGTTNACACGTGCAAATAACAAAAATAGCACCGAGTGCAATACATCACTAAAGTGTTGAACCAAGATACATCAACAAAGAGGCTCTGAATGGCCCCTACAATCCAAAAAATAAGCATAGTACTACTAATGAATAACTATAAACTGATAACATGAAAACTAGGTCCTAATCATACTCATCCTCATCTTCATCCTCATCCTCATCTTCCTCAACCGGAGTGGGATTTTGAGACCCACTAGATTCCCCTGGCCCTGATGGTAAAATCTCTAGAAGTGGGTTCAAATCCAACCAAGAAAGGTCTTCATTCTCAAATGTTGGCACCTAAGACTCCACTACCCACTCTAATGATGGATCAAAATCAGCCAAGGTTATGTTGCTTGATGTTAGGGTCTTGTTCAACAACTAGTTACGCCTCAGCCTAAGATTGTACTGAGCATAGACGATATCATTGAACCGTTTGTGTTCCAAACGGTTTCGCTTCTTGGTGTGTACAAGCTCAAAAATGCTCCAATTGCATTCACATTTAGAAGCATTGCATGGCTGGCTCAAAATCCAAACTGCAAACTTTTACAACTCAAGGCAGTGCCAATTGTCCCTAGCAATAGGCTGCAAAAAGAGTTGAATGCAAACAAGTTTCAGCAAACAACTTTGAAAACTTTCAATAATATAATATATAATTTGAAAACTTTCAATAATATAATATATAATTTGAAAACTTTGAAATTTCTTACCAAGTGGATCCTTGGATCTGCCTCGTATGGCCATACTCAAGCTAAAGATACCAATTCTCTCATTGAATTGCAGAAATTTACTATGTATCTCATCTTGTGTCTTGGTGTCAAGAACCACATGCTTGATGCATTTATACAATCCATCTTTCACCTCCCCATCATCATCTGCTTCAAAGTCTTTTGTATAGTGGTACCTTCAAAAGTTCAAAGTTTAAAAGACCAAATATTCATCAGCGAAATTGAAAATATAACTTATAACTTTGAACTTAAAAGGTTGAAATTACAACAAAACTTATAACTATGAATTTGAATTTTAAAATTTCTTACCTTGGGTTTAAGTAGTAACGTGCTGAATGCAAAGGACGATAGAGTTGTGTGTTCCATCTTTCATCAATGATTTTCCAAATAGGAAAATACTTCTGCCTTTTCGCACCATATCTTTCCTTTATTGCTTTTTTGGCTTGATCCATGACATCATAAATAAAACCCATGGAGGGTTTATCACCATCCACCATTCGCAGCACTTTGACAAGAGGCTTACTGAACAAAAAAATCTCTTCTGCCTTTTTCCAAAATGTTTTTTCAAACACTTTGTTAGCTACATCTTTCCCTTTAGCCTTTTTACTCCACTTAGATTTATTCCACTCATCACAAGAAAACATTTTTCTCAGGTTGGCTTTTTTATCAACCATGGATTGCAACGAAAAACAGTTTGTTGTTGTGTAATGGCTGATCTAACTAGCTCTTTACCCCTAGTGTTCTTCCTCGTTAGGCTCAAAAGTTAAAACCCATGAGTGGTTGAATATGTACATGGTTATTGATTTTCCATGCTCCACACACTTCTTCACCCACTCAATTTTGCCAATTTCCTCAAGCATGAGGTCCAAACAATGTATTGTACATGGAGTCCACCAAATGGTGGGGTGTTTTTCCTCTAACATCCTTCCCGCTGCAACATAGTTAGAGGCATTGTCAGTGATGATCTATACAACATTCGGTGCCCCCACCTCCTCAATTACTTCATCCAAAAGACAAAATAATAGTTGTGCATCCTTCACCTGATTAGAGGCATCCACAGATCTAAGAAACATGGTTCCTTTTGGGCAAGCAATCAAGAAATTGAGAATGGTGCGGGATTTTTCATTAGTCCATCCATCAGACATTATTGTGCACCTTGTTTTACTCCAGGATTGCTTGAATTCCTTGAGGTATTCATCTATTCTTTTGACTTCATTTCGTAAAAGGCCCCCCCCTGATATCATGAAAACTAGGGGCCTTTGAAGCTCGGATCGCATGAAGCTATAGCATCTATCATAGGTTGATAATAAAAAGAATTAGTTGCATTGAAAGGTATGTTTGCATCATACCACCATCTAGCAATGCACTCCCAAGCAACCTCCTCCATCTTCTTCCATTTAGCATCAACGGTGGGTTGAGCACCAGGTGTAGTGCAGGGAACAAAGAAAGAGTCAAGCCCTCTATCGATGCCCCTACATGGCCTCTTCAAATTGGATGAACTAGGTCCCACTCTCCCTCTAACAAGAAAACTAGAAGATTCTTCAAAACTAGGCTTTTCATTTTGATGGGTATCATGATCATCACCCTCAGTCACTATCAAACTCAACTGGCATGGAACTTCTCCCTATGTCTTTTTGAAGCTTCTTTGTTTTGGCTTTTTCTTCTTGGAAGGTTTCAATACTACTTAGCATTTCTACTCTCAAATCATTAGTGTCTTTTGGACAAGGTTCAACATTGCCCTGTGCATGTGCTAAGTGTTGTATTATTCTATGGATACGCCCCCCAACAATTCTCTTCCCACAGTAATTGCATAATTTTTTTCCCATTGTCATCCAAATGGCAATGATTTCATGCTCGATCCCTCCTATCCTTTGGACCCATGGAAAACGAAAATCTGAAAATAAAACCCTAGGATTTATTAATTAATATAAAAAAAAAAAATTATAAGAGAAGAGGAGAAGAAAGAAGAGTGTTTACATACCTTCACACTCCTCGCAACATTTGAAAAGAAATCGCAACCAAAGAACAACTCTATAGAGGCCCAAAGAACAACTCAATAGCACCCACAAATCTGGAAAAAAAATGCTTGAAGAAGCTTCAAAAAATAACTGCAATTCTGCTCCAAAATAATGACCCAAGAATTCTCCAAAAGCGCCCTGGAAACAAGTCTTTGATTCTGCCCAAGAACTTAACAAAAACACCCAATGAACTCAACTCAATAACACTTCAAAACTGCCCAAGAAACTCGGCTCTCAAGAGCTCCAAAGAGATGGAATGGATAGTGTGAAGATAATAGAGGGTGGGGGGGTCTTTAAATAACATCAAAATGGGATTAGGGTTAGTTTAGGTCCTTTAGATTAGGGATTTTTTTTAATTTGAGTTCTGTAGGGCCCACGGACTGCTGTCATACGACACTATACAGACTAACCGGTTTTGTACAGAACCGGTCAAAACCGGTCGGTTTAGCAATTTTGGCTCGGTTCCATACGAAACCGCCAGGCTCGGGGCCGGGTCGTGCTCAAAATTCAACCCAAATGGTTTGGGAGGCTGACTGGAACGAAAAACCCCCTCAACCAGTTGGATCGGCCGGTTTTGGCTAAATCGAACTGGTTCTGATAACAATGGATGAGGTACACATGACAGTACTAGAAACTGGTACCCAAGTACTTGAAACTAGGTTAGGTACTTCATGGCCGTACTTTGTCGTACTTGAGACTTGATTGTTGTACCCAAGACACGTGGCATGATTTGAGGGGACATAGCAATAAAAGGGGACGACATACCTCGATTTTGGGGACTTCTGTAGTATTCCAAACTGATATTCTTTAGTTCTTTACTACTAAGTTATTGTTCATACACTCAATCATGTGCAATAAAAGAGATTAGGGCAGATAGATTTCATTGTCGAAACCCTTGTTAGCTGAAGACGCCATCTTCAACCCCAATTGTTGCTGTTGCTGCTCAAAAACTCCAAATCAACAATAATAATCATAGATGCCTCCTTTGGTCCAATAACCCTTCTTAAATAGATTAGCATGCACTTTTAGGGTTTACACTTAATTTTTGCATGCATGCAATTCTAATTTCATGTTGACTTTAAGCCTAAAGAAATAAGGCTTTCTTTATCATATTGCTGACTTTTAATACGGAAAGAGTGTCTCGTTCTGATCTAGGTATCAAATGTCCTCATTCAATTCCCTTTTATGCAGTACCTGCTCGAACCTTATGGGAATTAAGTAGGTTAGCAGGTGTTTTGGTGCTTAATTAGAAGAGGACATTACAACCCTCCTCTCTTGATTGCTTGTCCTCAAGCAACTGCAAACTAGGATGCTGCAATACCTGCTCTCCCTCCCATGTGGCATCCTCTGTAGGTAATTCTTTACATTTTACCAAGTATTCTTGAATCACCTTGTTTCGGAGTTTCCTTTCTCAAACCTGTATGATTCTCTCTTGAATCAGTACCAAAATCCCTTCATCATCTAAGGGAGGTAACTCAGTGGATGGAGCAATGTGTTGCCAGACTATTTTCTTGAGGTTGGATACATGAAATACATTGTGAATTTTGCTTTCCTTTGGCAACTCTAGCTGATAAGCCACCTCTCCAACCTTCCTAACTACCTTGTAAGGACCATAGAAGCGAGGTTTTAGCTTTTCTGCTCCTTTTTTCTTGAGTGAAGATTGCATGTAAGGTTGTAGCCGTAAATAATACCAGATCTCCTACCTCGAAATTCCGCTCAATCTTGTGCTTGTCTGCATCTAGCTTCTGTTGATTTTGAGCTGCCTATAGATTCTCTTTCAGGACCTTAAGAATGTCTTAACTGCCCTGTACCCAATCTTTTGCCTTTGGTGCTCTGCTGTCTCCAAAAGCCAAGTTTGCCAAGTTCAGTGCCTCATAGCCATATAGAGCCTTAAAAGGTGTCATCTTAATAGAAGACATATGGTGGGTAGTAATGTAGCGGTACTCCCCTAGGTGTAGCCATTTAATCCATGCCCTGTGTTATCCTGCTACATAATTTCTCAAATACCCCTCAATCCATTTGTTGACAATCTCCGTCTGCTCGTCGCTCTGAGGATGATAACTTGTGCTTGCAGCGAGTTCTGTCCCTACCAATCTGAACAACTCCTGCCAGAAAGCACGGGTGAATTTACTGTCACGATCACTAATAATGGTTTTGGATAGTCCATGGAGCCTAAAAATCTCTCTGTAAAATAAGTCGATTGCCTATGATGTTGAATAGTCGGAGGAAATCGCAAAGAAGTGAGCGAATTTGGTCAATCGATCTACTACCACATATAAGTAGTCTCATCCATGTACCTTGGGTAAACCTGTAATGAAGTCCATCGAGATGCTTTCCCATTTCTGCTCAAGTATCGATAATGGCCAAAGTAACCCTTCCAGATGAGTGTGTTTGATTTTATTCTGTTGGCAGATACTGCATTCCTGAACATGTTGTATTACCTCCTCCTTGAGGCCTTTCCATGAGAACCTCTCTCCGATCTGTCTGTAAGTCTCCTGATGTCCTGATAATGGTGAGTCATGCGATGCCTGTATGATCTTTTTCTTTAAAGCTAACTCTAGGACGAGGTATATCCTACCTTTGTAATAGATGATGTCATCAATTACCCTATACCTGTCCATCTGGTAGTTCACAAGCAAATTTGTTTTTCGAATATTCTACCAAGAGAAGAGACCTCCAATCCGTAGATATACTCATTAGTGATAATGAGGTTGGTCTGGATAAAGCATCAGCTACAATATTGTTCTTTCCCTTAACATACTCTATTTCAAAGTCATATGCATGTACCTTGCTGACCCATTTCTGTTGGCGCTCATTCAATTCTTTCTGCTCCAAGAAGTACTTGGGACTGTTGTGATCTACCTTGATTTTAAACCTGCTTCCCACCAAATACTGCCTGAATTTTGTTAAGGCGTGTAGGATGGCTAGCATCTCCTTATCATATATAGAGTAGTGGCATTCATAGTCTTTAAGTTTTCGGTTTTCAAATGCAATCGAGTGATGGTTTTGCATCAATACCGCCCCTAGTCCCTCTCTGGAAGCATCACACTCAACTATGAATGGCTGAGAGAAATATGGTAGTGCCAAAACTGGACAAGAACTCATGATTGTTTTCATCTTCTCAAAGGTTTGTTGTGCCACTTCTGACCATGTGAATGCCCCTTTCTTTGTAAGATCAGTGAGTGGTGCGGCAAATTGAGAGAACCATTTTACGTATCTCCTGTAATATGTGCAAAGGCCTAAGAATCCCTTCAATTCTGTCAGAATCCCTTCAATTCTGTCATTGTCTTTGGTGTAGGCCAATCCAAGATAGCTCGAATCTTTTCCATGTGAACCTGTACCCCCTTTGCCCTGATTATATTCCCTAGATACAACATCTCGTTCATACCAAACTCACACTTAGACATTTTCACGTAAAGCGATTGTTCTTCTAGAATTTTCAGTACCTCATCCAAGTGTTTCAAATGTTCCTCCCAAGTTTTACTGTAAACCAAAATATCATCAAAGAATACCAGTAAATATTTTCGTAACTCAGACTTGAAGGTGTGGTTCATGCAAGATTGGAAAGTGTCTGGGGCGTTGGTGAGTCCAAAAGGCATGACTAGGAACTCATAGTGACCATAGTGGCAACGGAAAGTTGTCTTTGAAATGTCCTGATCCCTTACTCTGATCTGATGGTACCCTGATCGATGATCAATCTTTGAAAATTAATTTCCCCCTATAACTCATCCATTAATTCATCAATACTGGGGATGAGATACCTTTTTTTGATGGTCTTCTTGTTGAGTACTCTATAAACAATACACATTCGTAAGGTGCCATGTTTCTTTTTAACCAGAACCACCGACGATGCAAATGGACTAGAGCTCGACCGAATATATCCTAGTTCTTGTAATTCCTTGATTGTTTTATCGATCTCATCCTTATACCTTTTGGGATGTCTGTACGGAGTGGTGATGACCTCCTATGTCCCCTCCTCTAACTCAATAATGTGCTCAAATCCCTTATTTGGTGGTCGACCTGCTGAAAGATCTCTAAATACCCTCTCATGTTTCTGTAATAGTGCCTGAATATCTGTTGGATGTTGGGTGTTGTTGTCGAGAGGCTTCCTAAAAATGACAAGGCATTCAACTGACCATTCTATGTCTCCTTGTCTGAGTACGGCCTCCATTCTTTGTGATGATACTGTTTTAGGGGGTAAGTGTTCATGCCCCTCAAAACTACCCATTTTCCATCCTGTCCGTGGAATTCCATTTCCATTGCCTTGTAATTTGTAGTATATTTTCCTATTAAATAGAGCCATTGAACCCCTAATACTACATTTGTATCGGCCACATTTACCACATAAAATGAGTCGGTCATATTATAGTTCCCTAATGTGACATTCAGTTGGGGAATCCAATGGTTACACTCCATGCTATTATTACCTGCTACCGCTACGGTGAATCCCTCAAATTTTTTTGTTTGAATACCTTGCTTAGCCACCCATGCTGCATCAATGAAGTTGTGGGTTGCTCCCCCATCAATTAACACACCTACCCTGTGGCCCTGTACTACTCCTCTAATCCTGAGAGTTTGAAACCTAGATACTCCAGATAATGTGGCAATAACTCCTCCCGATGTTTCCCCTTGAAGTGACTCTTCCTCTACCGCCATCAACTCAGTTGTTTCCTGTTCGTATTCCTCTCCTTCACTGTCGGAGTAGACTTCTATATAGTGGCCCGGAACCCATGGTTCTCGAGTCTCGACAAGTAAAACATATTTTTTTCCTCCTCAAATATTTCCTCGTATCATCGTCCAACCAAGTTTTCTTTGGCCATTCTTGTTGAAAAGGTTTTTTGTTTGTCTTTTACTGGGAAGTTTGTTTTAAGTGGAAACCTATTCTTAGGAATTGAGTCTTGTAGATCTCTGGTTCAGCTGATCGCATCCTGTAGAGTGGATGGTTTGTAGTCTTTCACCCACCCTCGTAAAGGTTCTGTCAAATCCTCTGAAAATAGCATAATCAACCTACTCTCGGACATATCTGTCACCATGACAACAATTCTCTGAAATTCTGAGATGAAGGCCTCGACAATACCTGTCTATTTGAGTTGAGCTAACTCTCTAAAGTGTATCTGCGGGTCCCTTTTGTCAAATTGTTCCGTGAGTCTCTGTGTGAAGTCATTGTAAGAACTGATGGCGTTGTGACCCAATGTCACTAGCCCATGGTAACACCACTCATGAGCCTCTCCGTCCAAATGTAAGGTAGCCAATTTAATGGCATTTGTCTCTGTCATAGGGTTGAGTTGGAAGTAAGTATCCAACTTGTGGACCCATATCCTCATTGAACCCCCACGAGTCCCATCAAAGTTAGGGATGGTCAATCTGCCCAAGGTTTTCTGCAATTCATAATTCTTGGTAAATCCTATGTTAAATTTCCTTGGTCAGTTCCTACTTTTCATATTGCAGAAGTCTGTGAATGACATTGTTGCATGGAACTCATCTCCCAAATCCCTGTACTCTTGTAAGTAAGCTCCAAATGGTTACTGTAATATCCCAAATACTGATATTCTCTAATGTTTTATGATAGTGCTGACTCGCACACTCAATCTCATACAAATTTGCAAAATAACTGTGCATGCAAACTCGCCATGCAAAAATGCCCTAAAATATAGATGAATTAGGGTTAGGGTTTTGCAAAGAGAAATTAACAATTACCACTGATATTCTCGCTGATAATGACTCCAGAGATAGCTGCATGCATAAGGATCTGGATGGGTGGTCTAATAATGCTCTTTTCCTCCAGTGTTACTGCCCCGTAGTATCGTAGAAACCCTCCAAACAAAAGGTGACGTTTCTGTAGGAGGAGAGGTCCGTTCGGGCTGAAACTTTTTGAGCTTGTCCGTCTACTGATGTCAGAGAGATGGCCTGACACATGCAGAGGTTTGGCTACCTCTAAGTGCCCTAGTGAATTGATTAGCAATTCTGCTACTCACGCTCCCAACTGATCTGTTTGGCTGATAGTTGCTCCAGGTGAACTAACTGATGGCTGATAATCACTGCATACCATAGGATAGGCCTGCTGAGAAAGAGGAAGCTGACATGCGAAGGAAAGGTTGGGTTTTGTGGTCCTAGCGAATCTTTTTGTGTTTTCCCTGCTACTTCGGGCTGCAAAACGTGGATTTGCTAATAACCCTTGGGAATGTGTTGGATCTCCGAATACTGTAGTATATGATGGATGCAATGGATAAACCTTGATGATCTATCCCAATAAGAGACTAAGGTAGATATCTCACTGCCAAACCTTCACTAGCTGAAGACATCGTCTCCAACCCCAACTGTCGCGGCTGCACGCTGTGCTGCTGCTCGAAACTCCAAAATCAATCAACAATAACAATAGATATTCTCTTTGGTCCAATAACCCTTCTTAAATAGAATAGCATGTACTTTTAGGGTTTACGCTTCACTTTTGCATGCATGCAATTCTAATTTCATGTTGACTTTAACACTAAAATAAGGCATGCATGCTCCGCATGCTTTATGATATGAACTCTTATGGCCTTCTTACTACACTAATGACTTAATAATACTTAATTGGTGTACGTTTCTGCTCCTAGTGCTATCAGTCCTCAATTATTCCCTTTTTATCAAAAACGGAACATTACAGTCCTCCCTCGCCAAAGATTGCTTGTCCTCAAGCAATGCCAACGCAACTCCACAATTAATCAAACTGAACGAACTGAATCCGGGGATGATCCCAGGGTCCCAAATTATCCTAGGAGATTTGTAGCACCCTCTACCCAAAGCATTGCACTACACGATACCATCACAAGATATCCCATGGAAGCTTCCTATAAGTAGAGTAACTAACCAGGCTGTAAACGAGGTACCATAACAATAGACCTCCCGAAAGCATCCTCTAGCAATCACCAAACTACCAGTCACTATAATCCCAGGGTCCCAAATTAATCTGAGAATTGCAGAGGTCAAAATGCATCCAGCGCTACCTTGTGTAGTATCGACACAAGGAGCATCCTAAAGACTCCCAAGCAACCCCATCCGTCAACATTGTATCCATCCCGCATAAGGTCTCCCACCTGGATCCCAATGCAAACTTGTGCATCTTTCATCCCAAATATCCCAAGGTTGTTGTGGGACTATACCCCTAGCTAGGAATGGCTTCCCAAAAATTTCCCACTCAATAGGACACCACCCGTTAATTTCATCAGACCCCCAAAAAGCAGCTTGTCCATAAGCACCATCACAAGGAATAATCCTACCAAGCTGACATTCTGCCCTTCTGATTTCAAATGGAATGCTCATATACTGCTGCCCAATTTCTCGATCCTGGCCAACCTGTAGAAACCATCTGCCATTATGCAAATGTGGACTCAAGCTACTGCAAGCCTTGTCTATGTACTCCTGAATAGGATTGCTTTGAAATGCAATAGTATGTTTCTTCTGCTGCCCCATCAAGGAATCCAACTGCTCTTCAATACCAGAAAGCTTGACCTCTAACTCGGTACAGACAACTCGAAGAACTGTAAGCTCAACATCTCGTTGTACTATGGTGTCTCGGAGTATCTTGGTCCTCTCTTTTATCGCTAGAATGCTTTCTTTAACCTGTTCAATCTTCTTTCGATGACTATCATCTGGAAGCTCTATCTCGTGCATGTATAAAGTCTCCCTAACCTCCATGTGTGATTGCTCACTGTCTCGACTACTGTGCTCAATTGCCTTGCACCTCATGTATTTCATCTATCATAACTGTCTGGATTCCTGCTGTAGGTGATGAAGAGTGTACCAACTCCAACTCATCACACGGTTTGTCCACAATCTGACTAGCGAATGTGCTTGTGTCGCTAGACTCACAGGATGGCTCTAATGCTATCTCCTCATACACATCCTCATCATGTACTGTTAACTCCAAATGAAGCTCACCAACAACTTGTACTTCATGCTCATCTTTCTTCACCCCCCCAACTATGCCTTTAAGGAGATCCTCATCCAAATGCAAAGTAGCCAATTTAATGGCATCCGTCTCAATCATGGGATTGAGCTAGAAGTATGTATCCAACTTCTGCACCCAATTCCGGGCTGGGCCACCCCGGGTACCCTCAAAGGTAGGGATAGTCAGTTTCCTTACAGTGCGTTGTAACTCATAGTTATGGGTGAATGGCCTATTGTAAGCTCTGGGTTTGTTCTTACTTTTAAAGTGGTAGAAGTCAGTGAAGGTCATGGTTGAATGGAAGTCATCTCCTAAAGCTCTATACTCTCTCAGATAGGCACTCATGGATTCTTCTGGTTCTACTTATGCTAAAGGCACTGCACCTGGACTATCTAAGAATTGAGGCATGGTAGGTCGGGAAGGCTTGTTGTATATATGGGGATGGCTCTGCATGTTGGTATGTAAGTGCTCCCCACTAGTACTGGTGTATACCCTATCGCTATTGGGAAACAAGGGACTGTGTCGGGTGGGCCCATTTTTCTCTGTCATTTGCCTGAAGGTACTCATCATTTCTTTTTGCCCAGTAGTGAGTTCTTTTATGGCTGACATGAGACTATTGAAAGTTGTTTTATCATCATCAGCCATTGTTTCTTTGCCCTTTCCAAACGGATACTCTCTATCCCCCAACTCTATGTCCTCTAATTCCTCTTCTCCTCTATCACTATTTCTAAACCTCTGTCTCTAGTAAGTAATGTTGTATGGATCTTCTGAATTCATTTACAATTTTGCATGCCCACAGCTGGCAAGGAACATGCTCTGATACCATTGTAATCTCCCAAATACTGATATTCTCTAATGTTCTATGATTGTGCTGACTCGCACACTCAGTCTCATAGAAATTTGCAAAATAACTGTGCATGCAAACTCGCCATGCAAAAATGCCCTAAAATATAGCTGAATTAGGGTTAGGGTTTTGCAGAGAGAAATTAACCCTTACCACTGATATTCTGGCTGATAATGACTCCATAGATAGCTGCATGCATAAGGATCTAGATGGGTGGTCTAATAATGCTCTTTTCCTTTGGTGTTACTGCCCCACAGTACCGTAAAAACCCTCCAGACTGAAGGTGACGTTTTTGTAGGAGAGGGGTATAGCACTGTAATATCTCAACTATTGATATTCTCTAATGTTCTATGATAGTGCTGACTCGCACACTCAATCTCATAAAAATTTGCAAAATAATTGTGCATGTAAACTCGCCATGCAAAAATGCCCTAAAATATAGCTGAATTAGGGTTAGGGTTTTGCAGAGAGAAATTAACACTTACCACTAATATTTTGGCTGATAATGACTCCAGAGATAGCTGCATGCATAAGGATCCGGATGGGTGGTCTAATAACGCTTTTTTCCTCCGGTGTTACTGCCCCGCAATACCGTAAAAACCCTCCAGACTGAAAGTGACGTTTTTGTAGGAGGAGAGGTCCGTTCGGGCTGAAACTTTTTGAGCTTGTTCGTCTGCTGATGCCAGAGAGATGGCTTGGCACATGGGGAGTTTTGGCTGCCTCTAAGTGCCCTAGCGAATTGATTAGCAGTTCTGCTGCTCACGCCCCCAACTGATGCTCACGCCCCCAACTGATCTGTTTGGCTGATAGCTGCTCTAGGTGAGCTAACTGATGGCTGACAATGACTGCATACCGTAGGATAAGCCTGCTAAGAAAGAGGAAGCTGACATGCGGAGGAAAGACTGGGTTTTGCGGTCCCAGCGAATCCTTCTGTGTTTTCCCTGCTACTTCCAGCTGCAAAACGTGGATCTGCGAATAACCCTTCGGAATGTGTTGGATCTCCGAATACTATAGTATATGATGGATGCAATGGATAAACCTGGATGATCCATCCCAATAAGAGACTAGGGTAGATATCTCACTACCGAACCTTTGCTAGTTGAAGACACCGTCTCCAACCCCAATTGCCGCGGCGGCACGTTGTGCTGCTGCTCGAAACTCCAAAATCAATCAACAATAAGAATAGATATTCTCTTTGGTCCAATAACCCTTCTTAAATAGAATAGCATGTACTTTTAGGGTTTGCATGTCACTTTTAGGGTTTACGCTTCACTTTTGCATGCATGCAATTCTAATTTCATGTTGACTTTAACACTAAAATAAGGCATGCATGCTCCGCATGCTTTATGATATGAACTCTTATGGCCTTCTTACTACACTGATGACTTAATAATACTGAATTGATGTACGTTTCTGCTCCTAGTGCTATCAGTCCTCAGTTATTCCCTTTTTATCAAAAACGAAACATTACAGTTACCTAGGTTCTGCTGGCATGACTGGTCCTGCTACTGCATTCTCCAGGAAGTGAGGCATAGTAGGTCTGTTGGAAGGTTTTATATATATGATGTGTGTTTTGCATATTAGTGTATGCATGCTTCCCACTACTACTGGTAGATCCTCCATCTACTGGTGAAAGAGGTGTACTGCTATGTCCTAGTCCTGGTTTCAGAGCCAATCAGTTTATTGCATGCAATACTTCCTGTTGCCCACCTATTTCGACTAGGTGGCAACTCCATGTACATGAAGTGTACATAATTATACCTTGGAAGAATATGAGGATTTTTTCACTCCTGCAGGGCAATTGCCCCTTTGTAAAACGAAATGTCCGCTCCCCTACGTGGGAAAATTAATGTAATTTTGTGTACTAGTGTGGATCATATGATACGGATGCCACACCATGGAACTGATTGTTAGGGAAGTCCCCTCATCGAGTGTTTTTCCCTTTCCAATTGATCTTGTTGAACAAACGAATTTAATCGGTTTGGTTTTCACTCAAAATCCTCCAAATTGGTGACGGGCGTTCTACCAGTCAAGTCCATGAGGTGGCTAAGGCTCTAAAGTGTAATCCATGACCATGCTAGACAGTTGTCTAGAGTCTTGCGGAGTTTCGTTATGTTTTTGAATTTTTGTCAATTTTTTCCAGTTAATTAATTTCACCCCTTGGTGATTAATTAACTGAGTTTTGAGGTAATAATGTAATGACTCAAGCATGGCATTCTGTAATAAGGGCTATGAATGCAAAATAAAATTGCTATGAAACCCCCTAAGCCATTGCTTCGAGTCCCATGTCGTTCTGATAAGCAGTTGAAGAGATAGACCAATTTTG
>LPNX010003841.1:0-14922 GCA_001517045.1 Pseudotsuga menziesii
CCACTTGATAGCTAGGAAGAGCCAAGTACTTCATAGAAGAACACAGTTCATTTGGGTTCTTCTGCATGAAAACATATTCATCGATGGGATTACTAAGGAAACACTTGTTAAATGGGCTCTGTTAAAATAATTAGTTGTCTCGATCTTGATTGCAAACAGTCCTTGAATTTGGAATTTTATCAACCTAAACCATTTCCAATCAGCCGCTCTGTAAAGTCCATCCGTTTTCCAGCGAAATGAAAAGTAATGTTTTACTGAAACCCAAAATGTTAATATCACCCCCAATTACACTTCACCTTGCCACCATAACTTTCCTCTTGAGACAAAAAAAAAATTGAAATGAAAAGGAAAAGAAAAAAGTCGGTAGAATAGAGACCTAATTAAATTATTGTCTTAAAAAACTGTTTCAAAACCACTCCTAGTTTAGTAGTGTATCAAACGTTCTTTATCATGATATTTAAATTGGTGTCAATAGCTAAGTTGTCATACGTCATGCGGAGGTCTATAATATACTAAATTCTAACACGGCAGATGGATTCAAAGACCCCCTTTAAATCCACATGCCATGTTAGAATTTAGTAAATTGTACAAATTCATTGTCAAAATTGTAATTTTCCATTGCTGGAGTGACACAACTAAAAATAACCAAATAATGACCAATTGTTATGTGGTCATTTTTAGTCTAGATACCCCGTGACCAAATTTGGTCATTTATCTTGGTCTTTTCAGTTTATTTTTTACACGTGACCAAAAGTGGTCATTTTTCTTGGTCTTTTTTAGTGAGCTCACATAAATTTATCAATTTTGGTCATTTATCCCTTGAAAAAAACTATGGTGACCAAAAGTTTTGGTCTCCTGGTCACTAATCTCTCATTTTCCACTAGTGCTCTTATCTCTTCCAACTTCTCTCTTTTTAATGCTTTACGCATACAAGGTCTATTTCTCCTTAAATCACTAAGCAGTGCTTCAAGATCATGGATTAAATTACTTCAATACTAATATTATTAATAAAAAAATATTTATAACCTACTTGTCTAACCAACACAAATCTTCATGAATGAAATAAACGTTGTACTAATGGCCACAACTCTAGGAATTGATTGCGTGGACTAAGGTTTGTTGGACTAACCACTGCACCTTTGGGAATTGATCTTGTGGACTAACCACCACCCTTATCCATCACTATAATTCTCATTAAGAATTAATTATAGGGTTAGTTTGAAAATTCCATGTTTTCACTATTGTGTTATTGGAAGCAAGCTAGAGTGGGGAGTGTATTGTTTGTCATGGATCTGGTTGTAGTCTAATTTTTCATGGATGCATGTAAAGCTTTGTTAATTTCCTATGAACTGTGAGGAATGCTAAATGGTAAATCTTATTGTGGAATGAAATTTAGGTAAAGAGAAGAAAACTAATGGTGAATTCACAAGTCCCATCTCAGGGGTGTTTCTTTGTTTAGTGATTAATGAATAAAGTGGCGTATGGTTGGGTGGAGTGTGTCTACTACGAAGCTAGTTGCATATTTTATAACGATTCAGATAAGTTTATGATGGTTCTCGTGTACTATGTATTTTAAGCATTTAATAAAATATATCCTAATGGAAATGATAGGCTTAACAATGTTAAATTTGTTAAGAAGGTTGACAAACAGAGGAATGTTATTGAAATGGATTATGTATGCAGCATGGACATGTTGTCTTAGAATTATTTAGTATGCATATTTCTTGAAACAATGTGCTAAATGGTTTTTTTCTTGTAGATGTGTATAGCATTCTTTTGTATGAATGAATGTGTTAGATGTCTAATTCGTTTCAGTATTATAAATATTCCATGGTTGAAATTTTAAGGGGGAAATGTTTACAGATTACTTGGTTTGGGAGAGAACATTTTTATTATAACCTGGAAATACCTAGTTTCTTGAATAAGGTTGTTAATTATCTAGATGTAATTCTTACCTAATTAATATAATGACTTGAGAATTGTTTTGTACGGTGACAAAATGCTATAAGAAGGTTAAATGTTTTTTGAAACTCTATTTCTCAGCTTTATACAAATAAATTGTATGACCAGAAGTTTTTGTTTGAGTTTCTGATGTTAGCTATATATGTAGAAATTATAAGTTTAATTTTGAATTTAGCAAAACTGACAGTTGGTTTACTTGAGAATTCCATGGATTGTATGAGTCTTGATAGCGGGTTGAAAGCATGGATTTTTGCTTGATCAAAAGTGTCTTATGTTCTAGGCTTAGTCATTTTTATGAACCTTTCTCTATTTATTTGTTGAACTGATCTGTTAGTGACTTAACACGGGTGCAAGCTTAACCAGTGACACATTTTTCCTTGGTTAATTTCTTTTTTTTCGTTATGTTTTTTTGTAAGTCAGAGAACTTGACACATGCGTTTCTGGGAAAGGGTTCAGAGCCAAGATGAGGCATAAAACCTGTAAGTTTCAAGCATCGATATTTCCTAAGTAATTTTTCTTAAAAACAAGAATCCACCAATGAAAATTGGTTGGATATCGATTAGTACAAAACCATGTATATTTTCACCCATCAATGAATTACTAGCAAATTTCTTTAAATTCCATGCCCTAATAGTGATCCTACCCCTAGGATACCACAACTACCTCGATGATGTACCACCCATAACCATCATGCGAGAATTCCATTGTAACTTGATGATTTGGATCAGTTAATGAATTAATTTTTGTATAGTTGGATCTTGAATGATAGGGTATCTACAACCGACCCAACCCAACCCAACTCAACCCAAGTGTGTAAGATCTTATAAGTAAGGGTAAATCCAAGCAATAAAAATGATTGGATTCGAGACTAGACCAGAACTACTGATGTTGGACCTAGAACTACAATAGTATATGATTGCTTTAACTGGATCAACCACTACCTCTAAAACATGCGCTTTATGTGCTTATGGGTATGCTATTGGAAATGGATATGCTCTAGGCTAAGTGTTTAACCTTGAAATTGGTGAAGTCGTTACCATGATTTTAGTGTCGATGTGGCAATGTCGATGTGTTGACATCGGGATCAATAGGTTTAATATTATTATGGTGTCATGTCAAAGTTGATGTGTTGGCATCAAGATTGATATGTTATTTTGATCTGGTTTTTGTTTATTCCCGATGTTCAACTTCGGATGTTGGGAAGCCCGAGTTTCGACGTCGGAGTGTTATTTTTTATTTGTTCTTGAGGTGTGCCAAATTCTGAATTTCGACGTGCCTACATCGGGATCAACAAGTCAAAAGGGTAGTTTTTATTTTTGTTCATTCAGTACCAACTCCTGACTATCGATATCATAAATGTCAGGATCAACAAGATTACGTTGGCAGGCCAAATTTAACTATTGGGTTTGTTTTTAATTCTATTTTAGTTGTTATTTAACTATATATGAATTCATCATTAATTAAGATTAATATATCTAAATATATATGCTTCCATAGTTAGAATGAGTGATTGTGACCCATTGTGTTTTGTTTAATTATTTTTTTCCCATAATTTTAGAGCCTGTATACCGCTCTTGGTGTGATTTTAAGCTAAAGATCTTTGATCTGTGTAGTTGTGTGGCACGTGGGTGCATTACAACAAATAGGTAGGAGTAATAGATTGTTTCCCACTCATTGTTAATCAAAATGGCTTATTTTTTTTATCACTCTTCCCTTGCCAAAGTTGGTCTCGGTGTTCTTAACTTGAGCCAAACTTGTACTTGCTTCCTCTTTTCCCCCAAAATGCATGCCTTCATGTTTGACTCTATGTTCAATTATAATGGATTTTACATTAATCCCTTGGCTTATATTTCCTAGCTCTTATCCATTGTATCCCATCGTCTCATGGTCTTGGAGCCAAAGGGCTCTTGAGAAAGGTCTATGGAAGCAAGCTTACCATGCTTGAGTTGGACATGGTGTTGGCTTTTACAATAGCAATGAAAGGTTTTTGTGCTTCCTTGGTTTCTTGAACAACCACTGGTACCTTAGCCAATTCTTTTTTGAGATCTACTATCTTGTCCTTCAAATGGAAATCATGCTCTTTAGTATGCACATTGAAGCAACTTATCTCTTCCAACCTCTCGCTTTTTAATGTTTTACCCATACGAGGTCCATATCTCCTTAAATTACTAACAAGTGCTCCAAGATCATGGATTAAATTACTTCAATACTAATATGATTAATAAACAAAGGATTTATAACCTACATGCCTAACCAACACAAATCTTCATGAATGAAATAAACGTTGGACTAATGGCCACAACTCTAGGAATTGATTGTGTGGACTAACTTCCACCCTAGGAACATGGGACTAATCGCCCACTGAAGGTTATGTGCTTGGTTTGGAAGTTCACTAATATTTGCAGGTTTTTGTGTTATGACAAACCTTACGTGGTATGAAATCCTTGGCATAGGTTCAATTCCATTGAGTTATGTTGGAAGGGGGGTGTTGGACCAGCCACCGCACCTCTGGGAATTGATCTTGTGGACTAACCACCACTTTTTTTTTGTAACTAGGGGAATCAACAATTGGGGACTGGGCTGGTACTCACGTGACATGGGGTCCACCGATCCATTCCTGCTACCACTTTACCCCTAAGTGCCCCACAACCTCCCATAAGCATGGGACACGGGTAATCCCAAGTGTGATTTGAACTTGTGACCTCTACAACATGTGATTTCATATCAAACGAATCGCCAACAAGCCACACCTGTGCGAGGAACTAACCACCACCTTGATCTATCACTATAATTCAAATTAAAAATTAATTACAATGTTAGTATGTTTTTTACTCACATGTTTAATTACAAGGTTAGTTTGTTAATGCCAATTCATTTAAATAAAATGCCATGTTTTCTTGCTTAGATATTTGTAAATAAAACCATGCAAATTCAATTAGGTTGAGAGTAAAGATTACATTCTAATTATGTACCCCAAGTTCCAAAATATGCATAATGAAAATGTAATTGATGATCTTAGTCAAGATAAGGCTTTATAGTCTGTCAAGTTTTATTTTAAGTTGTTTTTACTCTCGAAAAATATCCAATGTTTTGTTTTGTGGTTGGAAAATATACCCACTGTTTTGTTTTGTGTGGTTTCATTCACTTGCTGCAATTATCTTGACCAGTCCACTAGATTGTAATATAAGTTTATCCAAGATGGATTGGATTCTCTTCATAGAAATAGAATGTACATCTATCAATACAATCTAGTCAATAAGTTTGGTCAACAACATGGATTGAATTCTATTCGTAGAAACTAAATGTGCATCTATCAATCTGCAATTTTTTTCTACATTGAATAATTTGTTTCTTCTCCCGCAATCTATCTATCAATAGCCACATAGCCACTGCCATTTATCAATGAATAAATAATTTGTATATTCTCAATCATGCTCTATTCAAGATTTTTGTATACTATCTACTCACTTGTTTATTACACCGATAGGCGTTATTCAATGGTATTTTGGGGGATGGACTTGCTTGAGCGGATCATCAAGATCCTGCAAATCCTACCAAGTGGATGCTCAAGATCATCCCAATCATCTGATCTTTTAACTAACAGTTTAGAGATTTGTTTATAAAATCAGTTAAATGTTGTTATGGAAATGGCGTCCATGTGGCTGATCGCGGGTGAGTGATTGTAGTTTACACTGCAATGTGGTAGGATGGAGTGAAATGGCGTCCACGTGTGGCTGATCGTGGGTGAGTGATTGTAGTTTACGCTGCAATGTGGTAGGATGGAGCCCTTCCGGGTGGTGGAGGTTACACCCACTAATGCAGCTTCAACTTCTGTTCATTCAGTTTCCATAACTGCAATCCATGGCAAATCGCAACAACCTCTCTGAGCTCGATTATTTTCAGGCAAATTCTCTTGGAAGGCCAAGAGAAGGAAGCTCTGCAGAGATATGGAAAGGCTCCTAATGGAAGGAATGGACGACATCTTGGTGGGAGCAATTTCGCGTTCTGTCAAAGACGACATACAGAGAGCGTTACAGAGACTACTTCGATAACTTTCTATTGTTTCAAGACATTGGAGTTGCGATTCTTTGGGGTCTTCTATGGTGGAAATCCAAGATTGAGACCGAAGAACAAGTCAGATATCAGGTGAGATCATGATATTTCATAGTTTTCTTGTTATTAATTCTGTCTCAGACTGGCTTGGAATGGACTAAATAAATTACAGGTGGGGTTGATGCTCTACATTTGCATCTTTTGGACATCTTGCATCTTGGAATGGACTAAATAAAACCCAGATGCTCTTTGTGTTGATGATATTTTAAACAAAATGAATACTTTGTACACAGTAAATGTATACCGTCCATCTATGCTAGCAGCTTCTGCAGTATATACTAGCCAGCGGAAGCTTAAAAGGTTTCCACCTTGGAACAGAACAATGAAACACTACACTGGCTATACTCAAGGCCGGCTTCAGTGAGTTGCAGTTTTTAAATTTTGACACTTGAGTATCGCACTTCAATATTCTTTTACATTTGTAGTTTGCTATAATATAATTTGTCTGAAGATCTGTATCAGTTTGAAATTGAAATGGAGAAAGTGTGATTTGAATGCAGGCGCCGGTAGGTCCCTTTTATTTTACAGGAGAACATACGAGCAAGAAATTCATGGATATGTCCATGGTGCCTACCTTTCAGGTCTGTGTGCATCTTTTTCTTGGTTGATTCATAATTTACAGACATTGAAGTTGCCTTAATATTTTTTTAAAAATTGGATTCACAGGCATAGACACGGCGAATATGGTGCTAGAAAGCATGAAGATCAAGAAACTGTTCATTGCGCCGAGAATACTCTCCTTCCAATAGTGGGTACAGCTTCCCTAAAGTTCCATGCTCCCATCTTTCAAAGAAACATTCCAACCTTGAAGGGTTAAAGAGGACGCTTTAACATACGTCTTTTTCTTCCTTCCTTTCGTTAAAGAAGATTGCTGCACATGCATTATTCTGTCCGCCCCTTGATAAAGTAGATGATTTCCTTCTCTTTATATGTAATATATATTTTGTATACGAACCAAATCAATGTAAATATGATTTTATTAAACGTTTGGTGGGTTATTTAAGGTGACACTTTGAGAATAATTATAATGGTATGCAGAGTGGTAATGTCCACAGAAGTTGGATTAAACAAACAACTTTAATAGATAACTTAAACCATTTTTGCTTTGGAAACTGGTATGAAAAGAAAAAAATGGTATGTTATTGAAAGGGCAGAAAGTTGCAAATCATTGAAAACATGAAAACTATGTCACGTAAATTACGTTTCATAAAAGAATTGATTACAATAAATGAAAAAGGCTAATGGACTTAGTTGTTTTCTGAATTTGTTCCAGCTATTTTCAGAACAAAAGCTTTGTAACATTAAAAAAAACAAGATAAAGCGGCTTGCTTTTGCAGTTCAAGTGTTTGATAGAACTGAAGCTATATGGCATTAAAGACCATGACATTGGTTATATGTTGTATTGGAAAATAAGTAGTCTAAAAAACCGTTCATGGATTTAAGTATTATGTTGAAGTGAAACTAAATCAAACAAAAACTTTAAATTAATAACATGTGTAAATTTTTTTTTTAATCTTTTAAGACTTTATTAAACAACATCTTAGATTATGAGCTAAACTTTGAAACTAGAGAAGACTAGGATTGGAAAAAATAATAATTTTATAGAATAAAATCAGCAACAAAATCAGTTTAGATTATAAGCGATGGTCTTTCACATTCATGTGTACTTGTAGGTTGTGAGGCTAATAGATGGGTTTGGGATATCTTTTGAGTGTCTAAAACCTATATTATGTGGGTATTACAGTACTGTAAATTTGCAATAAAGTTTTATATTTATTTTTCTCTTGACCCAATCTTTGAGGTTGTCTATACCTTAGTTCTCTTTGAAATTCTAAATTGTTTTTATACAAGGTCCATAGTTGGCTTTGATGTTAGCAAAAAGAAATTTAGTATACGTAAGATTTGACTTCTATCTTTACTTTTCTTGTGAAATGCAAGAGCTCAAAGATTTGACTCATAATTTTAATGAAATATATTTAATTAAAATTATCTAAATTTTATAGAGAGAGAGAGTGTGTTAATTTACAAAACTATGGTATCATTTAGAAGATAACTTACACTTTCCAAAACGAGGCTAATAGATGGGTTTGGGATATCTTGAGTGTCTAAAACCTATATTTTGTGGCTATTACAGTATTGTAAATTTGTAATAAAGTTTTATATTTATTTTTCTCTTAACCCAATCTTTGAGGTTGTCTACACCTTAGTTCTCTTTGAAATTCTAATTTGTTTAGTTGGCTTTGATGTTAGCAAAAAGAAATTTAGTACACATATTAACCATAAATATTTAAATTCTTTTATCATACTTCATGAAATATATATATATATATAGTTTACAAAATGTAATTTTTTAATTCTTTTCATAATATTTCATCTTCAATTTCAATTTTATTTATAATGATGATTAATAACCGTGGAGTTGTGGAGTTGTGACAACCTTTATTTAACTAGCATTCATAACCTTCGAATTACCTTTTCATAATTTATAAGTTTCATTATGAATGGGTTTTTTCCATAACATTAAAAGTCTTATATATATATACTTAAATGAAAAATGGTTTTTCCTCTTAATATTAAGGATATTTTATTAATTAAGAAATACAAATAAAATAAATTTTTAACAAATTAAAGATATTTTATTAATTAAGAAATAAAAATAAAATTATTTTTTAACAAATTGAAAAATGATGTTAATATTCATCACATTAATATATTAAATATTAAAATTGTTATGAGAATATTATGGTGATAATGTTTATTTAACTAGCATTTACAAGCTTCTAATTACATCTTCATAATTTATACTAATTACATCTACATAATTTATTAGTTTCTATATATATATATATAATTTCATGAAGCATAATAAATGAAGGGTATATTGCATTGTGACATCCATCCATGGTACATTCCTTAATGACGTTGTCGCATTGCAACATTCATCGAGAGTTATGTTGGATTGCAACATTCATCGAGAGTTATGTTCGATTGCGACATTCCTCAATAGTGCATTCCTTAATGTCATGATTGAAACATTTATTTATGGATATTGATATTCATCATTCCGCAATGCTTGTCTCACATTATTCGCCATCATGTTGTAAGAATTTTCTTGATATATATATATATATCTGTTTGACAAAATAAATGGTTAAACCATCCACATTTTACATAGTAATGTACAATGTTATGTCGCATTGTGATGGTTATCAAGGTTTATGTTTCACTGTGACGTTATCAAGGGTTATATCATATTACGACGTTAAGACATGGTTAGTTACAGTGTTTGGTTGGTATATGTCACCACAACCAAAGACATGACACATTAATAATGTGATAGTGGGCATTTAATAAGCGTTATGTCGCATTGTGACGTTTATCATAGGTTATGTTACATTAGCGACATTCATCAACGGTTATGTAAGATTGTGATATTTGTCCAGGGTTTTGTCACATTGCGATAATGCCCAAGATGTGACATTAATAATGTGTCTTTGGATGTTTAGAAAATTTCTTTATATATATATATATATATAGAGAGAGAGAGAGAGAGAGATGTGACATATTAATAATGTGATAGTGGGCGTTTAATAAAATTTATGTCACATTGTGACGTTTATCACAGGTTATGTTACATTAGCAACATTCATCAATGATATGTGCGACGGTTTTCGTTACATGAGAAAATTCAAGTTGTTGGGGTTGTTTATTGTTGTATTTGATAATCTACACTATATGAAGTTCATTGAAAATATTTTCTCCTTAGCTAGCATAATTCCTCATTGTATTAGTGAGCTTATATGCATAATTAAAACATAAAACCTAATTTAATGTCTTGGAGCGATTCAATTAATCAAGCTATATAATTCTCTCAAAAGTCTCAATTGAAAAAATAACTTTGTAGTTGTTTGTATTTTCATTACTTGAAACCATTACTTCCATGTGATTATTAATCTTTTTCAACACAAGGATCAAATATTTGACACATTAGTAATGTGATAGTGGGCGTTTGATAAGCGTTATGTCGCATTGTGACGTTTATCACGGGTTATGTCACATTAGCGACATTCATCAAGGGTTATGTCAAATTGTGTTATTTATCAAGGGTTATGTCACATTGTGATGTTTATCAAGGTTTATGTTTCACTGTGATGTTATCGAGGGTTATATCACATTACGACATTAAGCCATGGTTTGTTACAGTGGGCGTTTAATAAGCGTTATGTCGCATTGTGACGTTTATCATGGGTTATGTTACATTAATGACATTCATCAATGGTTATGTCACATTGTGATATTTGTCAAGAGTTATGTCGCATTGTGATGTTTATCAAGGTTGACGTTTCACTATGATGTTATTGAGGGTTATATCACATTACAACGTTAAGCCATGGTTCGTTACAGTGGGCGTTTAATAAGCGTTATGTCGCATTGTGACGTTTATGATAGGTTATGTTACATTAGCGACATTCACCAAGGGTTATGTCACATTGTCATACTTGTCAAGGGTTTTGTCGCATTGTGATGTTTATCAATGTTGACGTTTCAGTGTGATGTTATCGAGGGTTGTATCGCATTATGATTAAGCCATGGTTTGTAGTTTTTTGTATTGTCAGGATCCACTCAGCTATGGCATCAACGTCTTGGTCATATGAGTGAAAAAGAACTTCAGATATTAGTGAATCGTAAATTGCTTCCAAGTTTGAAAACTCTGAATTTGATGTTTTGTAAACATTGCATATATAGAAAGCAGTGTAGAATTTTTTTTAAAGAAGGTAGTCCTGTTAGTAAAGGTGTTCTTAACTACATTCATTCTGATTTGTGGGGTTTGTCTCCTACCATTTCCTATGGGGGAGCAAAATACTATGTATTATTTGTAGATGATTTTTCTAGAAAGGTTTGGGTCTATGTCTTAAAAAGAAAAGCTTATGTGTTTAATACATTTAAACAATTTAGAGTTATGGTGGAAAAAAGAACTGGCAGGACAATCAAGTGTTTAAGGACGAATAATGGAGGTGAATTTACTTCTTTGGAGTTTGAACAATATTGAAAACATGAAGGGATCATAAGACACAAAACAAATGTATACACTGCTTAGCGAAATGGCGTTGCAAAACTCATGAACATGAATCTTCTAGAAAGAGTAAGGAGCATGCTCAATAATGCTAATTTGGGGCAAGAGTTGTGGGCACAAGGAGTTTCTATGGCTTGTTATCTAATAAATCGGTCACCATCAATGGAAATAGATTGTAAAATTTTGTAAGAGGTATGGACAAGTCATCCTTGTGATTATTCGAATTTGAAAATATTTGGTTGTGAATATTATGCACTTACTCTTGAAAATCAACGTTCTAAGTTAGGCCCTAGATCAAAGAAGTGCATTTTTTTTTGCTATAGTGATTTAATGAAATGATATAGATTGTGGGATCTTACTACTCACAAATTTTTCATTAGCAGAGACGTAATTTTTTATGAATCTTCTCTGATTAAATCTGAAAGTGTAAGAGTTGATGTGGAACAAGAACATGTAATATCAAAACAACTAATTCAGTTGGAGAACCAATTTTCTAATGACTCAAAGAAACAAGAAGAAGTTTCTGGTGAGAGAGAAGTCATAGAAGATGAAGAAATTCAAGAAATTGTTGAAACCCCACAACCTACACCAAGAATATCATTAAGGGAGAGAAATCGTCCTGAGAGGTATACTGATTTTGTTTCGTCTATTTTATTTACTAATGATGGAGAACCTTCTTGTTTTCAGGAATCCATTGATTGTATTGACAATGCTAAGTGGAAGGTGGCGATGAAAGAAGAAATGGATTCTCTTGAGAAAAACAAGACATGGGAATTGGTTAAACTCCCCAAAGATAGAAAAACCATTGGACGTAAATGGGTCTTCAAATTGAAGAAAGGAGTTGATGGTAAGTTTGAAAGATACAAAGCTAGATAGGTCGCAAAAGGGTACTCTCAGATGGAAAGTATAGACTATCATGAGATTTTTTCACCAGTTGTCAAGCTTGTATCTATTCGTATTGTGTTAGCATTAGTTGCATTGCTTGATTTGGAGTTAGAGAAACTAGATGTTAAAACAAATTTCTTACATGGAGATTTAGATGAGGAGATTTATATGGAACAACCAGAAGTTTTTGTACAACATTAGAAAGGTAGATTAGTTTGCAAGATCAAGAAATCATTGTATGGCCTGAAACAGTCGCCCAGACAATGGTACAAGAAGTTTGATTCTTTCATGGCGAGCCAAGGTTATATTAGAAGTGAGTATGATCATTGCTTATACTTCAAAAGGTTGAATGATATATTCATTATCTTAGTATTGTGTGTTGATGATATGCTTATTGTGAACAAAAGCATGGATGCGATTAACAGGTTGAAGGTTTAGATGGCTAGGACTTTTGATATGGAGAATATTGGAGCTGCAAAACAAATCTTGGGTATTGAGATACACAGAGACAGAAAAAGTGGTAAGCTCAGTTTTTCACAAGAGAAGTATGTTGAGAAAATACTTGAAAGATTTGAAATGAATAAGGAAAGTCTTGTGAATGTTCCTTTGGCTTCCCATTTTAAATTGTCTTCAAGTTTATGTCCTAGTAGTGTTGAAGAAAAGGATTATATGTCTCGTGTATCATATGCCAATACAATAGGATGTTTAATGTATACAATGGTGTGTACTAGACCTGATATTTCACATGCAATAGGTGTTGTTAGTATGTACATGCAAAATCCAGGAAAAGAACATTGGAATGCAGTGAAATGGGTGCTTCAGTACTTAAGAGGCACAAGTGACTATTGTATCACCTTTAATAATAACAGTGATTCTAGATGTGGTTTTGTTGATTTAGATTTCGCAGGTGATTTGGACAAGAGAAGGTCTAATTCAAGTTATGTCTTTACTCTTGCAAGTGGAGCTATAAGTTGGATGTCAAAGATTCAAGAAACAGTTGTTTTATCCTCATTTTTTGAAATTTTATTTATTTTTCTATGATTTTTTGAGGGGATTTGCACCTAAAGCACAGGAAACCTGTGAATAGTATGCTCCTTGCTATCTCATAGGGTGCAAATTTCTCTTTTGAGGTTGCATAGTCTTCAAAATGCATGGGAGTGAATTGTGGTTTCACTTATAATGGTTAGGGACAATACATAAGGGTTAAATCATAGGCTCTTCCATCCATAAATGTCATTTTTGTGAGGTACAATGACACTTTAAGTGCCCCCTTTTTGAATTGTCATCATAGATAGAGAATTGTCGATTTAAGCTATAACACAAACTGATCTCCAAACAAAAGCCATGATGCATGACATCTACTTACATGCTCTTCCACATTGTTTCATCCATAACAATCGTCAATTCAGACATGCATCCTTGGCATCCTATTTGGATGCATAATTGACTATTATTAAGTTGCTTGTTATGGATAATTTATTTCAACAAAAATGCAAACATGGAACACAAGCACCATTTTAAGTTTTACACAAGTAAAATAAATATGTAGTCAAAATAAATAATAAAAAACAATATAGATGAAAAGACAAAACCGGGTAAATAAAATTAATGTTTTTATTTAAAAAAAAAATGCACTAACATTAAGATGAGATGAGCCAATGTCTTAACAAATGCGACTAAAAAATAATCTATAACCAATGTCTTAACAAATGCGACTAAAAAATAATCTATAACCAATGCCTTAACAAATACTACTAAAAAAAATAATCTACACAAGATCGCCAAAAACAATTCCAAAATAGTTTACTAAAACACAATCTTAAACCAAAAAATAGTTTACTAAAACATAATCTTAAACCAAAAAATTGACAATTAAAAAAAACACAATTTACACGTAAAAGAAAAAAAAAATTGACAATTAAAAAATACCTTATTATCAAAAGGGAAGATTACCCATAATAGTTTGAAATTAATTTACAAATTGTAAAATATCTATCTTAATGTCCATCTTAAATAAATTTCATCAATTCAGCTTATTAATATAAAATTTAAATATAGGTATTATGCTACAAATTTATATTGAATCACGATAATTTTAAAAACATGTATACTCAATATTAAGCGAAACGAATCTTCGATTATATTGGGGAAGGCTATGATTTTATAAAATTTTATCATCTAAATAAATAAACAAATTAAAGATATAGTTTTTTCAAATATCATATATTATTTTATTATAATCTAGTTTTTCTACAATACAAGTGAATGAGAGATGTATTATGCCTCTCACATGTGGGCTAAAAAAACAAGAATATGTTGGAATCAATTTTAAATTAATTAAATTGCAAAACAAATTTCATGTATTCTTATATTTCTCTCTATATATAATTAAAATAAGAACAATTATGTGTGTGGGTGTATATATATAAGAATAAGTGATTAGGAAGCCCACTAATACTTCCCCATGTTTCGCGGATGGTAAGGGTGGTAAATTGTGAGTCTTCAGACATAAGGGTTGACCCCGAAGGACTCAAGGCTTGAACTCATGACCTCCCCCCTCTCTACGAGAGTGTGCGAATGTCTTACCAATAGAGCTATCCCTTGGGGGTATACATATAACCAAATTTTTTAAAGTGCAACCTTTACTCAAGTCTAGCACTGTAAAATGGGTTTGCACCTCAAGGAATTTGATCCCTCTCCACCCTTGGTAGAGCCAAAGTTAAAATGGATCTATACATGTTACATACATTTACACCCAATCCCCTATAAGCGTTTATCATTCTACTTGCATATTCAACATACAAGCTTACTCTTTCTCAATATGCATCTTTGGAAGCAATTGTTAGTTGATATCAATCTCACTTATATGAATAGACTAAATAATTGAA
>LPNX010003842.1:0-22541 GCA_001517045.1 Pseudotsuga menziesii
TGTCTCGATCCAAGCATTTGCAAGGGCTACCGCCTTCCTTCGGAAATTTAACAAACCTTCGATGTATTGACTTGAATGGGTGTTGTAGGTTGCAAATTCTGCCAGACTCCTTTGGAATGTTAACTAGGCTTGAACATCTCTCTTTGCCAGGCTTGGAGGAGTTGACCCTCTCTAGAGAAACATTTGAACATATCCGCACACTAACAAGGTTAGACTTTTCAGGTTGTCAGAAAATGGAAGTATTGCCTCCCCATGTCTCAGACCAGAGGTTTCTCGAAGAAATGGATTTATCTCTTACAAGCTTAAGAGAACTGCCCATTGATAATCGAAACCTAAGCAATTTGGAAATTCTGAAATTGCATTGCCCTTTGTTGAAAATGTTGCCCAGGCTGGATTACTTCATGAAAGGAATGAAATATTTTTTTTTTTTAAAACCTCCACTGCCGTCGCTTAAGCGACGGTTCTTCCTGTCGCTTAAGCGATGCTTAAACCTGATTTTCGTCGCTTTACCAACAGTTTTTAATGTCGTTTAAGCGACGCTTTTTCTTGAGATTTGTCGCTTATCCTACGCTGTTTTTGAGATCTGTCGCTTAAACGACGGAGATAGCTATTGCTTATCCGACACTTGCTCTTGATATCTGTCACTTTACCAACGACATGAAGGCTATTTTTTCAAAAAAAAATTAGTACCGTCGAAGATAAGCTGTCGCTTAATCGATGCTTTAGATTTAACTAACGGTTACGTGGGTGTCACTTAACAGACGGTTATTTAGGTGTCAGATAACCGACGACAAGTTTTCAACGCTTAAAAAAAAATCAAAGTGTCGTACATGCGACAGGGAAGTGTCGAAAATCCGACAATTCTGCCGTCGGATTTTTGGTCGAAATGTAGTAGTGCCTCAAGGTTAGCATCCCTGAATTTAAAATTCTGCGCAAAGCAAGTCAATAGCTCCTCCTAGTTAATGATGGTTCTGTGCAACTCTGCCGCTAGATACTGGGATCTAGGCATTTCTTCCAAAGTATGAACAAAAGCATGGACCCACTCATCCTTGGGTCGTGATGCCCACAAATCTTGACATTCCATTAAATGATCGGTGGGGTCATTGAACCCATCATATCGCCCAGAAGGATAGGTCTCTAAATTGTCAAAGCACACCATCATCAATCGTCGACATTGTGCCCATCCATGGATTACCGGTTTGTGAGCATCCCACCTGTGTGCTGGGGTATCCTTCAATGCTTCCTCCAGTGCCAATAGCCTCTTTGGTTCAAATACTTTCTCTTCAAATTATTGGAGGAATTCAGGAAACTTTGGTAGCCCTTCATAAACTGGCAGCTCGATGATATTAGTTGCAACACAACGTAAAGATTGTATAATCGGACCACATTTTCTAAAAGACACCTCATGAAGCCGATTTTGCCAATTTTCTAAAGAATCATCAGAATCAAAAGATGCAGAGATAGCGCTGCACCATCCGAGTTCACCATCGAAAGTAGGGTGGATATAGTCCTTGGAGATGTTGTAGGCATGATCCCAGCCTCTACCAACCTCATCCTTGATAGGTTCAGTATACCATCGTCCCTCCTGAGGGTCCATGGGAGCTGTGACTCTAATATATTCGTTTTCGAATGTCATAACTCGCTCCTTGAAATTGATAACTGCCATGCTATCATTGGCCCATCCAATCCCTAGAAACGTAGGATAAGAGCCTCCACCATCAACTACTTCAACAACGTCGAAATTGGCATATGTCTTCATACCCTCGACATCGACTACCAGGTTTGAGACATGACCAATGGGTTGAACCTTGGTCTGATTTTCTAGTTGCAGTTGCACAGGGGACCACCCCAAGGTTGGATTTCCCATCAAATTCCAAGTTTGCTTGGTCAAAATATTCACATCGGATCCTAGATTCAGAATAACAGAATCGACTTCGTAGTCCCCTATCTGGATGTTCATCCTCATCTCTTTACCTGTATTTATCTTATGGAGAGAATTTACTACGGAATCCTTCAGTGGCTGATCCCTTTGGCTCAACAGCTTCTCAACCTCGCAAAGAGCCTCGGGATCTCTAGCTAATGCCAGAATTCTCTCAAAGAATTGTTGCAAGGTACCATGCTATCACGATGGTCCTGCCTCTACGGAAGGATCAAAAGAAAATGGTATTTCAATAATAGGTAACTTACCCGGATTCCTCCATATTGCATGCTTAGCTTGAAAGAACATCTCCTTCTATATCACAATATCAAAGGCTGTCTTTTTCTTCCCAGCGATCCAAACTTGTGGACGGGGTCCATTGTCTCCAGTTGTCACACCTATATGAGTGATAACATCAACATCGACAACTTGGGCTCTGGGATCTGCCAGAACCATCGCAACCGTGTATTCTTGATTCAGGTTTGGAGTTGGATTCAATGGTGGATTCTGAATTGATGGTGGGTTCATCTCCTGGTTCTGAGTTTGCAGTGAGATATGAGGCTGATTTTGCACCGGTTGCTGTATCTGCACTTGGTTTTGGTTTTGAAACTAGTTTTGCAACTGAGGGATGTGCCCGGCCTGCCATTTTGCAATCAACATAGGGAAAATTTCGACATTATGCTCACTTGTTGCGCAGTATGTACACTGCGCATGGGGACACTCCTTGTGATAGTGGCCAAATACCCCACAAGTGTAACACTCGATGGATTCTCGACCTCGTCCTCTTCCTAGTCCCCTAAATCCTCCCTGGAATCCTCCTCGAAATCCTTCGGTTTGCTAATACTGCGATTGGGCTAGCTGCTGCGGGGGATTCGATTGCTTTTGAACGTAGTGCACTGCTTAAACATACTGCTGTTGAGGCTGAGTATTCAACACCTGATTATACTGCAATTGCGGTGCAAATTTTGGTTATGCTGCAAACTACGGTTGCGATGCAAACTATTGTTGCGGTTGAGATAGAATAAATTGCACTTACGGAGGTGGTGCGTATTGTACTGCTGGCTGTACCATCTGTGGTTGTGATGGCTGGACCATGCGAGGATCCTCACCCTTCATGAAATATGAATCATATGTTCTCTCTTGAAGTAGGTTGTAAGATCTATAGTCTTTATCCTCGTGCCCTACTGAGTGACAAAAGGAGCAATACAAACTTTCTTCCTTCATAACCATCTTCTGCATGTAGCTACAGTTTTGGTGTCGATGCCCATATACATGACATACGCGACACCATGGCACACCAGTGCAACTCAAAGGGTTCGACTCTCCTGATAGAAAATCATTTAGGAAAGTTGGACAGGCGTCTTTGGTATGGCCATTCGTACGACACCGCGTGCACCAGAAATCATCATGCTCTTCTTTCGCCTTCTTAATATCCTGTAGCTGGATCGTCAAATTTGCTAGCTGCACCTGAATCTGGTTCATGCCAACTGCAGTCTCCCTAATAGGTGAAGCTTACAACTTCATCACTATCTCTAGGGCCTCATTCTGTGTCGCGATCTTTTGCTGCATTAATGGTTGTTTGATGTGAGAAACCAGTGCAGTAATAAACCACTCATTACGTTGGAAATCGCTCATTTTAAAGCTGACTCGAGCCATCAACGTCTTAAACTGTTGATTAAAATCCCAAATAGTTTCGTTTGGAAATTTCTTAATCTCCTTGAGTTCTGTAATGTATTGGGCCTCAGATTTGGGTTTCTTAAATTCCTTGAATAGTTCTTCTTGGATCTCATTCAGTGTTTTCGCTGGGGTTCCCTACAGAACTTGCATGAACCTCATGTACCAGTCAAGCACACGACCCATGAGGGTGGTTTCCAATTGTCTTCTCTTGATATCATCATCCACACTCTGTCTAGCAGTCCAAAATGCTTCACATAAAACTAGTACTGCGCTAGGTCATCGGTCCCTTTTCCATGGAATATAGGTAACTTCATCTCTTCTCCTACCATTCTGGGCCTTCTTCCCACAAATGGTGTTCTATTGCTAGACTGCTGCTTGCATGTCGGAAAAGGTGATGTAGAATGTGCTTTTCTACCTGTTGGTGGAGTAGTGCGCAAAGGTGTGGATATGTTACTACCGGGGTTCGAGCTTCCTTCTATCCTGGGCATAGTCTGGGCCTGGTCGTCCTCGCCGTCGCTGTAGGGTCTCTTCATCCAGTGTGGTTGTTCTTCGTGGTCTTGCGTGTCGATTGCAGCAGGACCTTCCCCTGTCCTATGCCTCTTCTCTTTATCAAAACCTTGCTCCTCCCCTCATACAACCACTTGTTTCCTTAGTGACCCTCACCATCTCATTAGAACTCATACCCATCTACCCCTTACCTTGCCATTTTCCTTCCTCTTTCGTCGCAGTGTCCACAACCTTCGCACACCAAAGTTCCACTACTTGAGGTGCATTTTTAGAATACTTTTCTCGCAGATGAGCATGTTAATAGATAATTGTAGAGACAACAAGAACCTACCTCGTGGCCCGTTGAATAACTCTCTTTATGCTTCGCTATATGCCTTATTGGTATTGACTGCAAACTCAGTGATGTATCCTTCCAGAATACTATCCATCCATACTTCAACAGCTCGCGATGCTTTGTTATTGGTTTCTTGTAGTTCTTGGATCAGTCAAGGGGTCCAGGCTAGTGGCTCTCCGCCTTGATAGTTATTCTTCTTATAAGTGAACTGCGCTATCCATTCATACAATATGACCAAAAATTCACAAAAGAACCACTTGTAGGGACCGTCTTAGATATATCTGTTCAGCCACCTAGGTGTCGACAACTTCAGATTTTGGTTCTCTATTTCAGCGAAGTCTCGCAACTTTAGATTGAACCACTCTTCAATCTCGGTTTTTGTCGGATGCCACAACATATCCTCCCTTCAGTTACAACAGGTTCCCAACAATGGAACCATTTGTTGGCGCGATCCACCAACAAATCCTCGTCGACAGGGGTTCCCACTCTGTCGATGCCCAACCAGCACGATCTTCCTGAGCACCATCACATATAGGTTTGACCCTACCTGGCAACACGCACAGAGCAGATGAAGTCTCACCCGAGATGTCGAGGGAGAGCTGTCGGAACCAAGTTTCCGGCAGTGGGAAGGGAGGGTATGTTATTAGGGATTGAACTTCATGATCAACATATATTCTAGAGATAGTCTATCAGAATCACATCATGCATTATAGATCTATAACTAGTAAATCACTGACAAATCACATTACTTCATTCATCACAGTAGTAACATTTATTCATAAAACATCCATCATAGTCATTGCAGATCAAGAAGACATAAAAGACATAAGAAATAAGATCATTTCATAGCAACATCCATCAAGTCATATTACTTCTACGCAACAGATCCAAGTTATACAATACTTCTCCATAGCAGGAGAATGATCATCGCCCAGATTCACTAACTGATCAACATAGACAGAGCAAAAACTGCTCAAAGAAAGAGTGAAGCAACAAAAGCACACCTTAGATCACAAAAAGGATTGATCGCATGATCTCTCTCATCCAAATCTATCTTTTACACTTGTAATTCTAACTCTATATATAGGATTGCGCCCTTACATCCAAGGTCCATTTCTAACTAACTTCTAACAAACTAGTGACCTATATCCAAAAAATGTGGTTAGTTGGTACAAAATTGCATAAATATTTCCAAAAACTATTATTCTTCCACCTATCATGCTGTTGTGGACCTTTGCGGTGGCGCGTGAGATTGCGCAGCCTCCGCGGTGCTGCGCAACTCACTTACCTAATACCCGCGCCAACACTAGCTTGACCAAGAAAGCACACATCTTCCTCTTTTCTTCATATGGAACATTTGGATTTCCCGCAACCTCTCTTTATTTGAAGATTGGAAAGTTGACACTATCTCTACCTGTAATTGGATCCTGGCTCAGATTCATTCCTTTCCTGCGATTGGTAATGTAACACCCTAGTTTTGACCCCGTTTGCATTAAAAATGCATATGATGTATATATTGTAATTAATCATGGTGTGGAGCTAAAGGCAAAATCCCCACCATTGATTAAATGTTTTATTTTCCAGCGATTAAAATCGTTGTCGATGGTATTTTGTGTTAGCTGACACATTATAATTTTGCAATCATGTAAATATGCGATTTAATTAAAAACTACAACCAGCTATGTCAATGCAACAAATAATGAGATGGGGGCATGATTTCCTAAGGATAAGGAGGGGGAAATATTTAACCCTTGGGGCCAATGGAGAAAATCCAAATGTCAAAGGGAGAACCCATGAAACAGTCAACTACCTTTCTTGTCTCATTCACCCAATCATTTAATTCTGGCAGAAATTGGTTGAAGTAGTTATTGCCGCGGGGATGGGAGGAGTATGGGCAGGAAATTCGAATTTGGGGAAAACCCATTTTTGACTTTTGGGGCAAGTAAACACCCAAAATGCATGCCGATTTGGCCATACATCCACGTTCTTCATTTTTTCTCACGCAGGGAAGCTTGGGAGCAGTTTTTACCTCCATGATTCTTCCTGTGGTATGTTCTTCCTTCACGATTTGTGCTCCTGGGTGTTTTCATCATCATCATTCACCCACGTTGGGGCTCCCTCAAGCGGCTGGGAATTTCCTGAGTGTGAAATCCACGATGTTGGATTTGCTGTGTATTTTATTCCTCACATGGACAGTCGTTCTTCATTTTCTGGAGTCTGAGAATTTTGTTTTTGTGATGTTCTTGTGGTTGGGTTCTTCTCCAACGATTTCTATTGCATTTCCCCAATGGTTGCAAAGGTGAAAATCGTTTTTGTGTTTCCCAACGATTTGGAGGAGAGAGCACATTCTCTTGGTTGTGTTTGAATTCATTGTTTGGCCATGTTAGGGACAAAACGTTCCTGGGAAATCGAATTTTTGCTAGGTGTTGTTCTTACCCTCCTTGGCAATTGATTTTGTGGCTGAACTGTTTTCCTCAATCCAGAAATGGTGTATATTATTGTGTATGCAATTGTTCTTTGGACTGTATAGGAGTGGAGAGGAGTCTGCTTGACAAACCTAGTGTTTTGCAGGAGCCTCATAGATAGAACTAGAGGGATGGCTCTCTTCTCTACACCCCCTGAATAACACTGGAAGGGAATTCATGTCTTGAGGGACTGTACAACAAAGAAGGGAATGATTCCTTGTGCTGGGTGTGTGTGGATGTCTTAGGAGTCAAGCTTGTTCTAGTGTAGGCATCCTTAGCTCTTCAGTGAGCCCAATAGCTTAGAAGACAATGCTTCCATCTCCTGATAACCTGATAAACCCAACTTGTTGGCTTGGTTATGTGTTGTTATGTCTCCTTGGCAGTCTGATAAACCCAAACATAGATTTGGCTTGACTAAGTTTTGACATATCTTTGGCTATGTGTGAGCCTGCTAGTTTCCTTTTCCTTGGGGAATCATGCCTAGCTTGGGGGTGGCAGTGTTGCTGAGAGATTAAGGAGCACACTAGCCTATAGTTGGTTGGAACGTTGCAGCGACATAGCTGGTTATGGGATGAGCTTCCTCATAAGATAAGTATTCTTATCTATTTCATCTCTACAATTGTATTTGTTGTTTAATCAAAATGATGAACATGCTAAAAGCTTGAATGTATGGTTTTGCTTCCGTTGTATGGTAATAATGTACGCATGTTTTACTTCAAAGCATTTCATTTTATGTTCATGGGGTTAGTTTCCTAGGTAGATAGTATGTCGGTAGCGTCCTCTTCGCTGGTCGGAGGGTCGGAGACATTACAGTGTGGTATCAGAGCACATGTTGTAGCATGGACCTCAATGGGCCATGAAGAAGCAGTGACAGAGGCAAGGTTACCCTCTTCCCAACAGAGGAAAAATGTGAAACACAGGGAGAAAATTCTAAGTATGGAAAATATTGGATGACTTAAGTTGAGTCCATCCGATACGTCCGATGACTTAAGCTGAGTCCATTTGACAAAGAAACCAAAGCAGGGAGAAAATTTTGAAAATTTTATAAGTTTGAATTTAGCTGAAGGCCTCAGCTGGGAGGATCCGAAGGTCTCGGCTGGGTGGAATCGATGGTCTTAGCTAGGTTGAGTTGATACATTGGCTAATAACCCAAAACCCAACCGATAAGGAAAACGAAGAGAATTTTTTTTGAAAATTTTCTAAGTGTCAAAATCATCGGAAGACATTTGTTGAAGCCAGCCGATACGTTGACTTAGTTAGCCGAAGGGCTTCCGATGACTGTGGATGAGAAAATATGAAGGGAGTCGACACAGCGACAGAAAGAGGAAGAGGAGAAGAAAAATTCAAATTTTTTTCTAAGTATAGGAAATCTCGGGAAAAATTTTCCGATGTCGCTCGAGTGAAGCTCTCCAAGGCATCTCAGATAAATTTTCGATTTCTCTTGGGAGAAGCTCTTCGAGGCATCTTGGAAGACAAAGGAAGATCGAGCTGATGCATCTCAAAAGACAAAGGAAGATCGAGCTGATGCGTCGGAAGACAGAGGAAGATCGATCTGATGCGTCGGAAGACAGAGGAAGATCGATCTGATAAGGCGTTGGAAGACAGAAGAAGATCGATCCGATAAGCGTTAGAAGGGAAATGAATATCGATCCATTGAGGTGTCGAAAAAATTGTCAACAGTGACCCAATACATCAAATGACTTGTTGGGAAGGGATTCGATCGGATGGAAAATATGAGTTTTTTAGTGGGATTTTTCAGTGGAAAAGTAGGATTCTAGTGGGATTTAGAGGTGCTGAAATGGTAGTGATATTATACGCCAGATTGTGTGAAAAAAAAACAAGGGCACTGCCCTCGACCTGCCCTACAGTGGCACAAGGAAGCCACAAGGGGGCGATCCCCCTTGACCCCTGTCGTCCCCCTGAGACAGTCGTTCTTAGTGAAAAGAAAACTATGTGTTTTGAAAAACTTGTCAATCTAGTATTTTTGAAATGCAGGTAAGTAATTATGAACTCATGAGATTATTACGCCGCTAACAATTGTGTTTATTAACACATTTTGCAGAACTATAGTCACCTTCAAAGAAAACATTCTACATAAGAGCTGTTTCAAAATAATTCGTTCTTGGTTGGGCCAAGATGAGAATCGAAGACATGATTGATGCACAGGACCCCTATGAGTTTGAGGAAGATGCTATGGGAGAAAATGTTAGAGTTGGAAATGACGAGACAGATTCCAATGGGAGAATATTTCAAGATACTCCCCTAGATTTTGCACCCACCATGAGGAGCCTAAGGCTGGATTTGCAAAGTTGCAGAGAAGACAATGAAAGCATGCTTAAGGCTCAAGAAGATCAAAATCAGATAAATGCAGCTATACTGCAGAGTTTGATAGACATCCAGGGACATATAAACTTTGGGCATCATACAATGAATCCAGAAAGAAGCAAGATTAGTGCTAGGGGAGATTCCCGTAAAAGGTCCCATGTCTCCAGGAGGGCTTCCAGGGATAGAAGGAATACTCCAGAATGGTCTACCAGTGGGTCATCTGATTCTGAAAAACCAAGTGGGGATTCAAGCTCTCCATCTTGTAGCAATAAGAGGAGGAGACGTTATAAGAACAATTCATGAGATGAATTCAAAAAGGCAAGGCCTCCTACTTTGAATGGTGAGGTCAAGATTGGTCAAGAAGCTGAGGCTTGGCTTCTTGGGAGGAGGAAGTATTTCCAAGTGCAAGACTATTATGGAAATATGAAAGCAAGGGTAGCTATATTCAATTTGACTGGAAGAGCATCCATATGGTGGGAACACCACAGATAGGTAAAGAAGGGTAATGAAAGAAGAATTATGTGGAAACAATTCAAGAAATACTTCAAGCAGATGTACCTCTCTGACAGGTACTATGATGATACGATTAAAGAATTCCATGAGCTGAGATTGGGACAATAGACCATGGAAGAGTATGCAAATAAGTTCTAGGAACTATTAAGGTATGTTAGGTATATCAAAGATGAAAAAGTGAAGATCCAGTGTTTCCTGAGTGGATTTCCACAGTCTTACAAAGACAGAATTGAGTTTTATGAACCTAGAACTCTTGAAGAGTCAATAAGGAAGGATAAGTATTGCTATGAGCAAAGCAAAGGAAAACTTGATTATCATAAGACATGGAAGGACAAGAGGAATGATAAGTCTGACCAAAGGAAGAAAGGTTTCAAACCTTCTAACTTCAGGAATCAACAGAAGAAACCATCACAAGCTGAGAAGCAGCCAGCTAGAGTGATGGGAGAAAATCCTTGATATCCACAGCAGAACAAGGAACCTCTCCAATGTTGGAAATGTGGAGGACCCCACATGCGCAGGAATTGTCCACTCGAGAATGAGAGTGCAAGGCTAGCTTACAACATTCAAGAAGCAGAAACAGTGGGTCAAGTAGCAAGGGCCGTCCCTAGAATTTATGCAGCATTGGAGGACCGCTAGGTAGATATCCAGTCAATTGTGGTTGAAGTTGCAGGTAATATTGTTGAGAAATCTGTTTCTATTTTTATTGACCCCAGTTCTACTCACAGTTACATTACCCCTAGAGTAGTGGAGACTTGTGCCTTTAAGAAAGTAAAGCATAGCAAATCTTGGTTAGTTCAGCTAGCCACTGGAACTAAGAGAAAGGTTAGCGAAGTGGTAGAGAAATGTCCGTTGGTCATGAATGGATTGGTCACTTGTGTAGATCTAAATGTTCTACCACTTGGTTCCTATGATGTTCTCATCAGAATGGATTGGTTAGAAGCTCACAGAGTGAAGCTTGATTGTTATAATAAGGCTTTCAAATTCATGGATGAAGAAGGGAGCCCAGTAGTGGCAAGAGGTATTCCAAAGGTGATTTATGTGAGGAAGATTCCAGCACTGCAATTGAAGAAGTTTTGTACGAAAGGTTGCCAGTTGTATGCAGCTCATATTTTGGAGGCAAAAGAAAATAAAAATCCTAGGTTGGAGGAATTTCATGTGTTGCAGGAATTCAGGGATTTGTTTCTTGATGAGATTCCAGGGCTTCCTCCAAAGAGGGACATTGATTTCACAATTGAACTTGTGCTAGGAGCAGCACTAGTGTCTAAGACACCCTACAGAATGAGTACATCTGAGATGCTAGAACTCAAAATGCAACTGCAGGATTTGTTGGAAAAGAAGTATATCAGGCCAAGTGTGCCTCTTTGGGGAGCACCCATTCTGTTTGTAAAGAAGAAATATGGTACACTCAGGTTGTGTATTGATTACAAACAATTGAACAAAGTCACCGTGAAGAATAAATATCTTTTGCCTAGGATTGATGACCTCTTTGATCAAATGAGAGGAGCAAAGGTATTTTCCAAGATTGACTTGAGGTCTGGTTACCATCAGGTAAGAATCAAGGATGAAGACATTCATAAGACAACCTTTAGAACAAGGTATGGACATTACGAGTTTGTAGTGGTACCATTTGGTCTCACAAATGCACCAGCTACATTTATGTGCCTTATGAACAATGTCTTCAGCAGGTATTAGGACAAGTTTGTTCTTGTTTTCCTTGATGACATTTTTATTTATTCTAAGAATGAGGAAGAGCATGAAAAGCATTTGAGATTGACATTGCAATTGCTCAGGGAGCATCAGTTGTATGCAGATCTGAGCAAGTGTGACTTCTATAGAGATAGAATTCAGTATTTGGGTCACATTATCTCAGAAGAGGGTATATCTATGGACCCTAAAAAGATTGAATCCATTATGAATTGTCCTACTCCAAGAAATGTGACAGATGTAAGATCTTTTATGGGACTTGTAGGATACTACAGGAGATTCATTGAAGGATTCTCCAAAGTTGCACATGCCATCACTTCTTTGCAAAACAAGGGGATAAAGTTTGAATGGACATTGAGGTGTGAAGAAAGATTCCAGCAGTTGAAGAATCTTCTCACCAGTGCACCAGTATTGAAAGTTGCAGACCCAGAGAAATATTTTGTGGTGTGTACCGATGCATGCAGACAAGGGCTTGGAGGAGTCCTTATGCAAGACAACCATGTGATATGTTATGAATCAAGAAAGTTGAAGGAACATGAGAATAACTATGCTACTCATGATCTAGAACTTGCAACCATAGTACATGCTCTCAATATGTGGAGGCATTAATTGACGGGAAGAAGAATTGAGCTAAGGATAGACCATTGTGGTATGAAGCATTTGATTGATCAGCCTACTCTCAATGCTAGGAAAGCGAGATGGGTGGAGTTTTTATGTGAGTTTGATTTTGAAATCAAGCACATAAAGGGAAAAGAGAATAAGGTAGATGATGCACTCAACAGGAAGGCGGAGGAAATGCGTGTGACATATTTTAGTATTTTCCAATTAGATTTGAGACAACAAATTGTTAGTCATACTGCTGAAGATGAAAGGTATGTGCAGGTAAAAGACAAGTTGCAGCAGCAAAGTCTTGAGAAGAGGCATGAGGGATATAAATTGGAAGGACTTCTTACTTATAAAGGAAGAATTTATATTCCAAATGTAGCAGATTTGAGAAGATTTGTTATGGATGAAATCCATTAAGCTCCATATTCTGGTCACCCAAGATATCATAAGACCATTTCTACGACTAGAAAGCAGTATTTTTGGCCAGCAATGAAAAAGGACATGGCTGAATATATCTCAACACCCCGCAGGATTGTTGCAACCTTTTCCAGTTCTAGAATGGGAATGGGAAGTTATTTCCATGGATTTTATTACAGGATTTCCAATGACTTGGAGACAACGTGATTCCATCATGGTTGTGGTGGACAAGTTGACAAAGGCATCACATGTTATACCGGTTAAGTCTACGCACAAGACTAATGACATTGCAAAGATATTCATGTGGGAGAATTTTAAATTGCATGGATTGCCTAAGGTAATAGTCTCTGATAGAGATGTCAAGTTCACTTCCAATTTTTGGAAGGGGTTGTTTGCATATTTGGGTACAAAGTTGAATTTTAGCACTGTCTACCATCCTCAAACTGATGGATAGACAGAGAGAGTTAATCAGGTGCTTGAAGACATGCTTTGCATGTATGTGATGTATAAACCAACCAAGTGGGAAGATTATTTACACTTGCTAGAATTTGCTTATAATAATGGACAACAAGCATCCTTGGGGTTGAGTCCGTATGAAGCTTTGTATGGAATAAGGTGTAGGACACCAGTGACTTGGGATAATCCAATGAACAGGGCTGTGCTTGGTACAAAATTTCTCAAGGAGATGGAGCAAGAGGTTGTAAAGATAAGGCAGAATCTGAAAGCAGCCCAAGACAAATAGAAAAGCTATGCAGATAAGCATAGGTTGAACAGAGAGTTTAGTGTTGGGGATCATGTTTACCTCAGAGTAAGGGCAAAGAAGAGTTCCTTGAAGCTTGGAAGTTGTGCCAAGCTGTCACCTAGATATTTTGGGCCGTTTGAAGAGCTTGAAAGAACAGGGCCAGTTGCATATAGACTTGCATTGCCTGCTAGCACTAGAGCTCATAATTTTTTTCATGTTTCTTTGCTTAAGAAATATGTACATGATCCTAACCATGTGATAAATTGGGATGTGATTCAAGTGGAACTTGAGGGAGAGCTCCAAATCAAGCCAATGCACATCCTTGACAGGAAGGTCACAATGCTTTGGAACCGAGCCATAGGGCAGGTAAAGGTGCAATGGGAGCACTACGGTCCTGAAGAGGCTATGTGGGAGCTGGAGGATGCCATGCGATTGGCACATCCATTTTTGTTCAATTCTGCAGAGCACTGAAGCGGTACCAGTGTAGTATTTTGTTCAATTTTGTAAAGCACCGAGGACAGTGCTATTGAAGGGGGAGGGGAATGTAACACCCCGGTTTTGACCCCGTTTGCATTAAAAATGTATATGATGTATATATTGTAATTAATCGTGGTGTGGAGCTAAAGGCAAAATCCCCACCATCGATTAAATGTTTTATGTTCCGGCGATTAAAATCATTGCCGATGGCATTTCGTGCTAGTCGACACATTATAATTTTGGCATCATGTAAATATGCAATTTAATTAAAAACCCCAACCAACTATGTCAATGCAACAAATAATGAGATGGGGGAATGATTTCCTAAGGATAAGGAGGGGTAAATATTTAACCCTTGGGGCCAATGGGGAAAAGCCAAATGTCAAAGGGAGAATCCATGAAACAGTCAACTACCTTTCTTGTCTCATTCACCCAATCATTTAAATCTACCAGAAATTGGTTGAAGTAGTTATTGCATGGGGATGGGAGGAGTATGTGCATGAAATTTGAATTTGGGGAAAACCCATTTTTGGGGAAAATCAATTTTGACTTTTGGGGCAAGTAAACACCCAAAATGCATGCCCATTTGGCCATACATCCACGTTCTTCATTTTTGCTCACGCAAGGAAGCTTAGGAGCTGTTTTTACCTCCACGATTTTTATTGTGGTATGTTCTTCCTTCACGATTTGGTCTCTTGGGCATTTTCATCGTCATCATTCACCCACGTTGGGGCTCCCTCAAGTGGATGGGAATTTCTTGAGTGTGAAATCCACGATTTTGGATTTTCTGTGTATTTTTGTCCTCACGTGGACAATCGTTCTTCATTTTCTAGAGTCTGAGAATTTTGTTTTTGTGTTTTTATCGTGGTTGGGTTCTTCCCCAACGATTTCTGTTGCATTTCCCCAATGGTTTCCAAGCTAAAAATCGTTTTTGTTGTTTCCCAGTGATTTGGAGGAGAGACCACGTTCTCTTGGTTGTGTTTGAATTCAATTTTTGGCCACGTTAGGGCCAAAACGTTCCTGGGAAATCGAATTTCTACCAGGGGTTGTTCTTACCCTCCTTGGCAATTGATTTTGTGGCTGAACTATTTTCCTCAACCCAGAAATGGTGTATATTGTTGTATATGCAATTGGTCTTTGGACTATGTAGGAGTGGAAAGGAGTCTGCTTGACAAACCTAGTGTTTTGCAGGAGCCTCATAGATAGAACTAGAGGGATGGCTCTCTTCTCTACACCCTCTGAATAGCATTGGAAGGAAAGTCATGTCCTGAGGGACTGTGCAGCAGAGAAGGGAATGATTCCTTGTGTTGGGTGTGTGTGGATGTATTAGGAGTCAAGCTAGTTCTAGTGTAGGCATCCTTAGCTCTTCAGTGAGCCCACTAGCTTAGCAGACAATGCTTCCATCTCCTGATAACCTGATAAACCCAACTTGTTGGCTTGGTTATGTGTTTTTATGTCCCCTTGGCAGTATGATAAACCCAAACATAGATTTGGCTTGACTGAGTTTTGACATATATTTGGCTATGTGTGAGCCTGCTAGTTTCTTTTTCCTTATGGAATCATGACCGGCTCGGGGTGGCAGTGTTGCTGAGAGATTAAGGAGCACACTGGCCTATGGTTGGGTGGAACCTTGCAATGACATAGTTGGTCGCGGGACGAGATTCCTCATAAGATAAGTATTCTTGTCTATTTCATCTCTGCAAGTGTATTTGTTATTTAATCAAAATGATGAACATGCTAAAAGATTGAATGTATGGTTTTTATTCCACTGTATGGTAATAATGTATGCATGTTGTACTTCAAACCATTTCATTTTATGTTCATGGGGCTAGTTGCCCAGGTAGATAATATGTCGATAGCTTCCTCTTCGCCGGTTGGAGGGTCGGGGACATTATAGGTAAGACAAAGAAAACCAGGGGACCATTGTGGTATGAAGTATTTGTTTGATCATCCTACTCTCAATGCTAGGAAAGCGAGATGGGTGGAGTTTTTATGTGAGTTTGATTTTGAAATCAAGCACATAAAGGGAAAAGAGAATAAGGTAGATGATGCACTCAACAGGAAGGCGGAGGAAATGCGTGTGGCATCTTTTAGTATTTTCCAATTAGATTTGAGACAACAAATTGTTAGTCATACTGCTGAAGATGAAAAGTATGTGCAGGTAAAAGACAAATTGCAGCAGCAAAGTCTTGAGAAGAGGCATGAGGGATATAAATTGGAAGGACTTCTTACTTATAAAGGAAGAATTTATATTCCAAATGTAGCAGATTTGAGAAGATTTGTTATGGATGAAATCCATTAAGCTCCATATTCTGGTCACCCAAGATATCATAAGACCATTTCTACGACTAGAAAGCAGTATTTTTGGCCAGCAATGAAAAAGGACATGGCTGAATATATCTCAACACCCCGCAGGATTGTTGCAACCTTTTCCAGTTCTAGAATGGGAATGGGAAGTTATTTCCATGGATTTTATTACAGGATTTCCAATGACTTGGAGACAACGTGATTCCATCATGGTTGTGGTGGACAAGTTGACAAAGGCATCACATGTTATACCGGTTAAGTCTACGCAGAAGACTGATGACATTGCAAAGATATTCATGAGGGAGAATTTTAAATTGCATGGATTGCCTAAGGTAATAGTCTCTGATAGAGATGTCAAGTTCACTTCCAATTTTTGGAAGGGGTTGTTTGCATATTTGGGTACAAAGTTGAATTTTAGCACTATCTACCATCCTCAGACTGATGGATAGACAGAGAGATTTAATCAGGTGCTTGAAGACATGCTTTGCATGTATGTGATGTATAAACCAACCAAGTGGGAAGATTATTTACACTTGCTAGAATTTGTTTATAATAATGGACAACAAGCATCCTTGGGGTTGAGTCCGTATGAAGCTTTGTATGGAATAAGGTGTAGGACACCAGTGACTTGGGATAATCCAGTGAACAGGGCTATGCTTGGTACAAAATTTCTCAAGGAGATGGAGCAAGAGGTTGTAAAGATAAGGCCGAATCTGAAAGCAGCCCAAGAAAAATAGAAAAGCTATGCAGATAAGCATAGGTTGAACAGAGAGTTTAGTGTTGGGGATCATGTTTACCTCGGAGTAAGGGCAAAGAAGAGTTCCTTGAAGCTTGGAAGTTGTGCCAAGCTGTCACCTAGATATTTTGGGCCATTTGAAGTGCTTGAAAGAATAGGGCCAGTTGCATATAGACTTGCATTGCCTGCTAGCACTAGAGCTCATAATTTTTTTCATGTTTCTTTGCTTAAGAAATATGTACATGATCCTAACCATGTGATAAATTGGGATGTGATTCAAGTGGAACCTGAGGGAGAGCTCCAAATCAAGCCAATGCACATCCTTGACAGGAAGGTCACAATGCTTCGGAACCGAGCAATAGGGCAGATAAAGGTGCAATGGGAGCACTACGGTCCTGAAGAGGATATGTGGGAGCTGGAGGATGCCATGCGATTGGCACATCCATTTTTGTTAATCAATTCTGCAGAGCACTGAGGCGGTACCAGTGTAGTATTTTGTTCAATTTTGTAAAGCACCGAGGACAGTGCTATTGAAGGGGGAGGGGAATGTAACAGCCCGGTTTTGATCCCGTTTGCATTAAAAATGTATATGATGTATATATTGTAATTAATCGTGGTGTGGAGCTAAAGGCAAAATCCCCACCATCGATTAAATGTTTTATGTTCCGGCGATTAAAATCATTGCCGATGGTATTTCGTGCTAGTCGACACATTATAATTTTGGCATCATGTAAATATGCAATTTAATTAAAAACCCCAACCAACTATGTCAATGCAACAAATAATGAGATGGGGGAATGATTTCCTAAGGATAAGGAGGGGTAAATATTTAACCCTTGGGGCCAATGGGGAAAAGCCAAATGTCAAAGGGAGAACCCATGAAACAGTCAACTACCTTTCTTGTCTCATTCACCCAATCATTTAATTCTGCCAGAAATTGGTTGAAGTAGTTATTGCATGGGGATGGGAGGAGTATGTGCATGAAATTAGAATTTGGGGAAAACCCATTTTTGGGGAAAATCAATTTTGACTTTTGGGGCAAGTAAACACCCAAAATGCATGCCCATTTGGCCATACATCCACGTTCTTCATTTTTGCTCACGCAAGGAAGCTTGGGAGCTATTTTTACCTCCACGATTTTTATTGTGGTATGTTCTTCCTTCACGATTTGGTCTCTTGGGCGTTTTCATCGTCATCATTCACCCACGTTGGGGCTCCCTCAAGCGGATGGGAATTTCTTGAGTGTGAAATCCACGATTTTGGATTTTCTGTGTATTTTTGTCCTCACGTGGACAATCGTTCTTCATTTTCTAGAGTCTGAGAATTTCGTTTTTGTGTTGTTATTGTGGTTGGGTTCTTCCCCAACGATTTCTGTTGCATTTCCCGAATGGTTTCCAAGCTAAAAATCGTTTTTGTTGTTTCCCAGTGATTTGGAGGAGAGACCACGTTCTCTTGGTTGTGTTTGAATTCATTTTTTGGCCACGTTAGGGCCAAAACGTTCCTGGGAAATCAAATTTCTACCAGGGGTTGTTCTTACCCTCCTTGGCAATTGATTTTGTGGCTGAACTATTTTCCTCAACCCAGAAATGGTGTATATTGTTGTATATGCAATTGGTCTTTGGACTATGTAGGAGTGGAAAGGAGTCTGCTTGACAAACCTAGTGTTTTACAGGAGCCTCATAGATAGAACTAGAGGGATGGCTTTCTTCTCTACACCCTCTGAATAGCATTGGAAGGAAAGTCATGTCCTGAGGGACTGTGCAGCAGAGAAGGGAATGATTCCTTGTGTTGGGTGTGTGTGGATGTCTTAGGAGTCAAGCTAGTTCTAGTGTAGGCATCCTTAGCTCTTCAGTGAGCCCACTAGCTTAGCAGACAATGCTTCCATCTCCTGATAACCTGATAAACCAAACTTGTTGGCTTGGTTATGTGTTTTTATGTCCCCTTGGCAGTATGATAAACCCAAACATAGATTTGGCTTGACTGAGTTTTGACATATATTTGGCTATGTGTGAGCCTGCTAGTTTCTTTTTCCTTGTGGAATCATGACTGGCTCAGGATGGTAGTGGAATCATAAGATAAGTATTCTTGTCTATTTCATCTCTGCAAGTGTATTTGTTATTTAATCAAAATGATGAACATGCTAAAAGATTGAATGTATGGTTTTTATTCCACTGTATGGTAATAATGTATGCATGTTGTACTTCAAACCATTTCATTTTATGTTCATGGGGCTAGTTGCCCGGGTAGATAGTATGTCGATAGCTTCCTCTTCGCCGGTTGGAGGGTCGGGGACATTATAGGTAAGACAAAGAAAACCAGGGTGGTAGGGCCTATGCCAGAGCTTAATTACCCTTATAGGTTTTTTGATAGGGCAACAACTCTTAAGATTGGTGGATCAAGAATTCTACTTGGAATTAATATGATCCACTCTTTCTTTATAAATTACGTTGTGGACACAACACAAACACCAAGGAGGAATTACTAGCACTTTGGGCATTATTATATTTTGCTGATGCTATTGGAATCCCCTCTCTCCATGTTTATGAGGACTCATCTGTTGTGATCAATTTGGAAAAGGACAAATCTTCCCTATCATCTCTTGACCTAGTTTACTGGTGTAACAACATCACTGCACTGAAAGAATCTTTTATCTCATTGGAATTTCAACATGTCTACATGGAACACAATAAGAGGGTAGATTGTTTATCCAAGGAGGCACTCTATATGGCCTATGGCCTCTTATCCTTCATAGAATACTATGAATATGGTATTATTGAGGGAGGTGAATTCCAGCTCTTCTAAAGCATTATTGATGGAGTATAAAATACTCTTCTCCTTTGAGAATGATGATTGGCATTACTGAATGATATCAGATGTCTTTATTCCCTCCTCGGAGGAAAGTACATCTCATTATGATTAGTCTCTCCCCCGAGTGCCTCCCGGGATAATCAGGGTGGTATCTTCTTGTGTTCTCTTTGGACATGTGTGATATTCCTCCTGGAGAATTGACGATGGTGTGCACTTGCTCATTCTGGAGATGGTGGCCATTCTTTTGGTACTTTTTGCTCAGCTATGTGATAGATACATATTGATATCCTATGTTTTTATGTACATGATCAGTTTTTAAGATTGACACATTATGATATCATTGTTATGTAACCATTTCCTTTGATTCTCAATGAATATCAAGGATTAGTTTTTTTCTCCTGAAAAAAAAGATGGAGCCCATTACAATATTAAAGAATTTTTCAAAGGGAGTGTTTAGATGTGGATATTTGGGAGTTTGGGAGTTTGTGTTAGGGTTTTGGAATTTTTACATTGTATCAAAGCTTTTTTTGGTTAAGAAGATTTGAAGAGTTTGTGGTAGATAGATTAACTAATAGAACCAATTGTTGAGGACTTATACCAAATGTTAGAAGGTTTCAGAGGTGGTGTTTGTTGTTAGGATTATTAATCCTCCCTTGTCCAATTTGGTCATATGTCTAAATCGGGAGTCCATCCAGTCTATTTATAGTCATTAGCACCATTGGGTAAACTTGACCTAATTGGGGCACATGTTTCAATTACTAAAGTGTGGGGAACACTAATTGAGGCTCACTGGCACTTATTTCAATTGATTGCATAATTTTAGGAGTCTCCTAGATCAATCCCTACAATTTAGGAAGCCACTGGGAGTGCCGAAACCAACCAAGGTCAGTTCACTTCAGTTAATGACTAGTCAAGCTAAGTTAGGAGTTAGTTACATTCAGTTCAAGTCCTCCACATTCAGTTAGCGCTAGGTTTACTTGACTGCACACATGTGGGGCGCATTTCTCACCTACCACAGTTAGTTAACCATTAATCAACACTAAATTAACACTTGAGTTGTGTTTTAGAGCTCCAATGAACTCCGGTTATGGTTTAGACAAGGACAGTTAACTACTGGGTCCTCCAATAGTGATTTAGACAAGTCTTGGTTACCTACAGTCAAGTAGAGTCTAATCAATTCAAACTTCCTCATGTGGATTCGAATTGCTTGTGGCTATTAAAGCCATTTTACTTCATTGTAATTATCATTCAGATTACTTTTTTGATTAATGAAAGCATTCATAGTTGCAAGCCTTTTGCACTGTTTCATTCTTCAATTGCTGAGTAAATTGTGAGATCTTCTTTGTGAGTTGTGTGTTTGTCTACAGATCTATATGCTCAAATTTACATGGTATCAGAGCCTTAGCGGACAAGGCACTTCTCCTCCTCAGATCTCCTACTGGATCATTTTTTTGTTTTGCAGGTACAACTTCGAAATGATTTCATCTCTGATTAACTGGCTGAATAAAAGTGATGGAGCTTTTGGAGCAATATGTCTGGCCCTTTCTCCTAGCTTGTGCTACCTTATTGGTTCTGCTGAATACCCAAAGGATCTCTGGAAAAAATTGGACAGAACCTTTGGCAAGCACAATGAGGATCATAATAGCACTTTGGAGATCACATCCAGCACCACAAGAGTTCTTTACTCAAAAATCTCAGCCACCACTCTCTCTGATGAAGTTGTTCAAGATGAAGAAGAAGCAGAAACTTCTACACAGTCAATTCGAATTGAAGACAGTCTCCATGCGGTGACTCCTTCTCCTGATGCTCCGGAAGTTCATGAGATCTCTGATATCTCATCTTCTTATATTGCTGAAACAGAAGAAGACATTCAAATCTCTGATATTGAAGAAATATTCTACTGCACTTCCATGCAAACATTCACTGGTGATTTTCCTTTAAATTCTGTGCAAAATTTACCAGTAATTGCTTCCGAAAGTGAAGAGAAATTTGATTTTTCTTTCTCTAATGTTGCTGCTGGTGTGAAAATATGTAAAAACTTGGATATTTTGGAAGAAATATCATATTATAAGAGTGACACATTCGCTCCCCATGATCTAGATCTTCCAGCAAATTCCTGCAGGATTGCATGCACCAAAATTCAGAATTTTGAAGAAGAAGAAAGCTGTGCATCCACCGTCTCGGTTAACCATTTATTTTAAAAAAAAATATGAACCTTATTGGATCTGATATGATCTTATTTAGATCTGATCTGATATTTCTTGGTTTAATATATCAAATTCATAATCTTTCAGTACTGCTTGTAGCTGTTCTCATCAACGGTGTGAAGAAACAAGTACCGCAAGTCTCCTACAAAACTGATGCTGTGGATTTGATTCCATTTCATAGTTTTGGATCTGTTTTGAACCTATTTAGATATGATTTACTTTCTGATCTAATATTATTTGGTTCATATTTTAAAATCCAAAAGCATTCAGTCATGCTTATAGCTGCTCTCACCAAATCCGGTGTGAAAAATCAAGTACCGCACTTTCTCTTCAAAACTGTTGATGGAGATTTGGTGTTAGTTTCCTCATATGAGGTTGCTGATATTTTATTATGTGATTCATTATCTATTTCAGAAGCTATATCAAACTATGGAGCTCAAGCATTTGCTCTCAATAGTCCCAGTGCTTCTCTACCATTGATCACATGCTCATCTTCTCACAGAACTAGCAAAGAGGAAGATTTTCTGCATCCACCTGGACACCTGCTCCTAACACTTGGGGCTGTTCTTACCACTCAAGGTTTGCTGTTCATGGATGCAACATATCAGTTTCTTGAGTGTTCTTCACATTCTCTGAATTCTCAAGAACCTTTTCTCACTTTTCAGTTGACTTCAGTTGCTCTACATGGGTCCAGTCGTCATCCAGCAGCTGTCTATATTTCTGATTTAGTTGAGCATATCATTCTTCTTCCAAAGAGGAAGATTCCTCCAGACATAATGATGGAGAGGTTCACATGCC
>LPNX010003859.1:1505-64500 GCA_001517045.1 Pseudotsuga menziesii
CAAGCGCTCCATATGCGGACAAAAATGTGTGTAATGTCCATAGACCCCGCAAACAGAATAAGGGAAGTTGGTTCGCAGGTTGGGGTTTTTAGCCTGCTTGGGCGGGCGATCGGGGTTTTGGTTGGTAGGGGCTGCGTTATTATTAGCAGGGGGATTTGGTTGTTGACCAGCTTGTTCGGTCTGCTGGTTGTTCCCACGATTTCGGCCCCTGCCGCAGTTTTGTTGTCCCTGGTTACGTTGGTTATTCTGGTTTTGCGGTGGGTTTTCTTGGGCGTAAACCTGCCCTTGGGTAGTAGGTGGGTTCTGAGTTTGTGCAGGTGCGGGAGCAGGCTGCGGTGGATAATATGGAGGTGGAGGCTGCACTGGCGCGGCTACTTGAGGGGGTTGTTGATATTGCTGTGGAGCGGGTTGTGGGTTTGCCGCAGGGGCTGGCTGTGGCTGATATTAATGGGGTTGGGATTGTGGCGGCGCAAGAGCTGGTGCAGCCTGCTAGTGATAGTATGGCTGAGGTGCGACCGGGGAAGGCATATTGCCGAAACACTGAGGTGGACAGGAGGGTCCATGGATATGGTGTTGAGGGGGCATGTGAGCATACGAGGTGGTTGCTCCGGACTGTGATGGAGCCCGCGAAAGTTCAGGTCCAGGAGTAGGACGGGTTATGGAAAAGGGCGGACGCTGTGAAGAGAGACGGCCAATGATGCCATCGGCAGCGTGGGATGCCCCCGGCACATCGTGGTGTGAGGGATCGCCTCGAGGGGCGTCTGGGATGATGGTGTAAAGATAACCTGACTGGGCGTAAATGAGATCAAACTGCTGGGCTTTAAGAATAGCCTCTTCCTCCGACTGGGGTCTTTCGGCTGCCACATCCTTAGCAATGAGCGGAATGAGGGACTTAAGGAACCAATCGAGGAAGATCCGGTCATCTAGCTTGATTTTGCATAGGCTACGGCGGCGCCGCCATTCATGGATGTGATCGGTGATGTGGGTAGCCGTGTTCTGTCGGCATGATAGAAGGATCTCGACGCCCGCGTCATAGCGAACAGGCAACTGGAAAAACTGGAGGAAGGTCGAGGCCAGGGACGTAAAGGTGGTGTGGGTTCCGTGGGGTTGCTCGATATACCATTTGGCAGCTGAGCCAGTGAAAGTGCGCTGCAATAAACGGAGGCGAATGGAATCGTCTACTATGGAATTGGAGGAACACCATAGATGGAAAGACATGATATGGTTCTGGGGGTCTTCACCTGCTTTACCCTCAAACTTAGGGATGTCCGAGGGGAGTTTAGTAGGCATGTGGGGCCACGCAGGGTTGTGCCGGATGGGGTCATTGGTTAGCCGGGCTAGGTCAGGTAGGTTGAGGCTAGCCATATATGGTAAACTGGATGGAGGGTGTAATACGGTAGTGGGTTGGACCACATTGGGGCCCATGCCCCCAGGTGTAGGGGTGATGTGAGGGATGTTACCCCCAAGCGGGGGAACTACGGTGGTAGGCGTTACTAATGGAGTGGGTATGGGTATTCCTGCCATAGGAATGGGTACGGTGAGGGGAATGGTAGACGGGACTCCTGTGGAGGGTGTACCCATGATAGGTGTAGTAACTGGTATAGTGGCGGATGTACCACCGGAGGTCCCTATAATGGAGGGGTTGGGATTCACGCCAGCCATGGGGATAGTGGGGGCGGTGTAAAGAGTGTTCTCGGAATCTGGTGACGGAGTCCTATGCCGCTGACGAGTGGAGTCGAGTGACAAGGCTCGAGGTCTACGGTGATGATGGGTGGTGTCAAGTGAACCGTGCTGTGGGGGCTCGCCTTTGAGGCGACGAGAATGTCTCGGAGAGTCAATGGTGACAAGTGGTTTTCAAATATGTGGGTTATGGTGTCGAAAAAACAACTCAAAAATCCTAATGCAACCATGTGTGCAGAAGGAGAGCTCGAAAAGCAAGGCACTCAGGCCAAAAAGCAACTCAAAACACCTACTGTAACTGCGTGCTACAATAGGCGGAGTGTCAACAAAGTGGTCAGAATACCAAGAAGCAGTCGGTTTCCTAAAAAAGAAAAATCGGTGGACTCACTAGACCAAGAGGAGGTAAGGGAGCATGCAAACACCTAGCTAATGGTATTATGACTCAACTAAGTATATCCTCTGCAAGGTGATGAAATCCAAGTCAGACAATATAAGTAGGAAAGTCAAATGGCTAAAGTATCCCCCTACCGGGAGGGACACTGGGTACGCAAGCCTAGAAGAATGGCAACTAAGATACCCCGTTCATGACACGTCCAGAAAGGTGAATCTACTGCTTGGTCCTTTAACCGCAATATTCCCTATACAGGGATATTCCGGGAACTGCGAAAGGTAGCCCTTCAGTTACTGAATGGATTTCGGTATTCCACTCAGACTTCCGGAACCAATCTCACGACTTCAACCCTCCTAAGGGAGAGGCCCTCTGACAAACTGGTGGTGACCGTGTCAAAAAATACTAAGGGATTTTGGTTCCCTAAAGGACAACAACTATGTCTCACGTGTAAATAACCGAGGGGTGTTATTTGAAGCCTATCCCCCCGATCCTACCTAACTACAATATTCTTTTGGGTTCCTCAAATGAGGTTATGGTGTTGGTTGAGTTAAGTAGATTTTAAGGTCTCACTTTGAATTAGGGGATAGATTGTGTGCATGTGAGGTTGTGAATCCAAAATAGTTACTCAATAACAATGTATGAAAAAACTGAAAAACTTTGAAAACTTTTGAAAACTTTTTTTTTTTTTTTTGAAAGAAAGAATGCTAAAAAATTTCTAAAAAATGCTGTAAACAAGGGACAGAAATGGCTGTACGACTGCAAATGGGACAGGTGGCTGTGCAGGTGCAGGAAAACTGAAGGCAAAGTGGCTGGGTTTCGGCGCAGAAACAAGGGTGAAAAACAGTTCACGGACCGCGGGTATGGGGCGGACTCGCGCGGTCGGGCCGCGGGTTTGAAGGCAACAATCGCGCGCAGATCGCTAGTTTAAAGGAAACAGACGCAGTCTAGGTCGCGAGGTTAGGGCTGACAGCGGCGGTCGGAGCGCGCCTGTGTAATGAACAGGCGCAGTCGGATCGCGACTGAGGGCTGAAAAAACGCGGTCGGGGCGCAACAGGGAAAATTCGAAAACGCGTCCAGGACGCAGGAAACTGGCTGACAGCGGCGGGCTGGTCGCAGGATAGGGCCTGAAATGTGCGGTCGGCCCGCGACTGCGGAAGGAAAAATCACAGTTTCCGGCGGCCGAAAACGACAGCCGAAAGTACAGTACGGAAAAATAACAGTAAAAAAGACAGCGGAGTCGCCAAAACTGTAGCTAGGGTTTTCACCCTAGCTTGTGCTGATGAGCACCTACTAAGGAATCGGGAATCCTTAGTAGCAGTTCAATGATGTAAACAAAAATAAACTGAAATAAAGACTAAGCTAAAGCAGTAAAAGTAAAGAACATGAAGCAAAACAGTAAAGAAATGTATAATGGTGATTTTATTGATATTACCTCCGATGAGGAGGTTGGTGGAGTCCGTTGCGCTGGTCCGATGTCGGTGGCTTCGAGCTCCAAGCTGCTTCTTTTCCTTCTTCGGTGGTGGAAATGGGCCAAAAAGAGTTCTCAATGGTGAAAGTAGCTTGATGGTAAGCTAGGGTTTCGAGAATAATTTCGGCAGAGGCAGGATGCTTATGACTGTGGATGTGAAATGAGGGGACTCCACCACTTATTTATAGTTTTTTAGTGGTGGAGTGCTTTCCCATGGTTTTGGAAACCATGTGGTTTAGGGCAGCTTGTTTAGGGGTTTTTCCTCCTTTTCCTCATTATTTTATATTTTTTCTTCCCTTTTTGGGGATTTTTGCTATTTTTAGAGGAATTTTGGATATTTTTGGAGGAAAAAGGGGTTTTTTGGCCTTTTGGAGGCATTTTAGGCCTTTTGGAGGCATTTTAGATGGTTTTATGGCCTTTTGGAGGCATTTTAGGCCTTTTGGAGGCTTTTTAGTGGGATTTTCAGGGAAATATGGTAGGAAAATGGACAAATGAGCCATGTAGTGGGGTAGATGAGGTAGTTAACCATTTTTGAGTGTTAACACTGCGCTACTAGGAATAGATTGGGACATAGACAATCAGACCAATATCAATTTCAAGAAAAGAATACTCTCATTCGAGGAAAAGGAAATGAGGGTGGTGTCTCAAATTGATCCATTAGAGGGATAGAGATACATTGAGCTAGTCTACAATGATAGATAGGTTGACTATCTCAACCAGATCTACAAATTCACTGCATTACAAGAACACTACATCAATCCAACAGCAGATGGAAACCTGAGCTGAAAAAGTACTAGTTCTTGCACATCTGACTCAAGGGAGGCTTTGGAGAATTGGAAAAATAGACTACATGAAGTCTCTATGAGGAGGTGTGCAAGAGTTACAAGGTCTATGCGACAAGTGGAGAATGAGCTACGCGAGATACCCACCTATGAGGGTTTACCTAACCTTGTGACCTTCTTAACTGAGTTTGAAGGATTTGTAATGGAATCATAACGTTTATCGGTGCTAGATCATGTAGGGAAGACTACACATGCTAGATGGTGGGGTATGCATAAGCAGTTCATAATAGAATGGACACAATGTAGAAGATTGATGGAAGCTATATTCAGTAAAAAAGTCACCACAAGAAGTCACAAGTACACATGATTGTCGAGCCTTGTTGAGCACATAAATCAGTGTCGCACTGTATTACAACATACCCACACTAGGAATGGGTCCATCATTTCATTCATACATTAGAAATGACACCTAGAAGCTAGTACACATCTATGGACCTATGCCAAGGTACTCAGGATTGGGATGAGGTAACTAAGTAGTTCACACATACATTTGAGTACGCTGATGAGCAACCTACAGTTGATTATGCAATTCAAGTTTGCTTCAAGTACTCAAACGGTATATATCTGCTCAAATCCTTGATAAGGAGGAAAATTCTCACTAGAGCAATGAGACCATCCAACAGTGGATGGCCTGATACAACCTAACAAGAGACCTAGATGATGATATGACTAACATAAACATACCAAAATTAGAGGGCACACGTGAAATAGAAGGGAGTGGTATTTCAAGTGACCAGTTCCTTAAGTCGTTGAAAATCAAGAAGGTGAAAATTGGGTCGCTACAGAACCCAAAGTTCACCAATATAGGATATTATTGGGATTAAGAGACTGCCACGAAGATCACATATTTGTTGCATGAATATCAGGACCTATTCCCTACAAACTTCTTATAGATGAAGGAGATAGTGGGAGACCCAGGGGAGATGAAAATACCCTTGCAACCAGATGCTAAACCTAGTAAGCAGTGACCATATGGGATGAACCCCAAGTATAAGGAAAGGGTTAAAGAAGAATTGGATCGCATGATCGACATAGGAATCATTGAACCTATTGAGGATTCAGAGTGGATCATCCCTATAGTGATCCAGGATAAGAAAACAACATGCGAAGTAAGGATGTCGACCTGAGGAAGCTAAACGATGCATGCTTGCATGATCCATTCTGAACACCATTTACATATGAAGTCCTTGAAAGCATCGGTGAACAAGAGATGTATTCATTCACTGATGGTTTCTCTCTCCATCATCAAGTTAGGATCATGCAGGAAGATCACCACAAAACAACCTTCATTACCGAATGGGGCTACTATCAGTATATGATAATGCCCTTTGGACTCAAGAATGCACCTGCTATTTTTTCTTGAATAGTAGTCTCTGCTTTTAAAGATTTTATTCATAAATTTCTTGAAGTCTACTTTGATGACTGGAATGTGTTTGATCTAGTAAGAGACCATATTGAGAGTTTGTGCATGATGCTGGACCAATGTCGTCAGTATCAAATCGTGCTTAATTCTAAAAAAAATATTTTATGTGCACCATTTGGTGTATTGTTGGGTCATGTCGTATATCACGATGGTATTTTGGTCGACCCATCAAATATTGGGATCATTCTTGACTTACTACCACCTACATCAGTCATGCAAATCAGATCAGTGCTAGGACACACAGGATACTATAGGAAGTTCATTAGAGGATATGCAGTGATCACTGTATGGAGAAACTGTTGAAAAAAGACGTAAAGTTTCAATGGACATTAGATTTCTAGGAAATCTTGGATAAATTGAATACATCAATGGCCACTGAGCCAATACTGGTATTTATGGAATGGAAGAAGGAATTTCATGTGCATGTCGATGCATCGACTGTCATGCTCGGCATAGTATTGACACAACCAGGCGAGGGTGCACTTGACCACCCTATTTCTTTCACAAGAAGGAAACTATCAACAGTAGAAAAGAACTACATGACAATGGAAACAAAATGCCTCTCTAAGGTCTATGTGCTTCAAAATTTTAGATGCTACCTGTTGGGTGGTAATTTTCATATGTACACTGACCACTTAGCACTGAAATACATAGTCGACAAGCCAGTGTTGGGGGAGAAGATCTGCAGATGGCTTCTCCTCTTTTAGGAATTTGACTTTGAGTTCGTTGTCAAACCTGGTCAACTGAATGTCAGGCTAGACCACCTATCAAGGATAGAGATTGGGTAAGAGCCAACCAACCTCGAAGATAATTTTCCTAACACACAAATATTTTTGATCAACATGATGGATGGTCAGAACCATGAGTTTAATGCAATCATTCACTTTTTGAGCACATGATATGCACCTAAAGGAATGTCAACTAATCATAAGAAACACTTGGTTGTCAGAGCTGTTGATTATACATTAATCACGATACATCTATATAAGCTGGGTGTGGATGAAGTACTGCATCACTGTGTTTTTTACTATGAATGACCTTGGGTCATAAGTGAAGCACATGCTAGTGTCGCAGGAGGACACTACGTGGGAAAAGAAACTGTGCGTAAGATATTGCAGGTAGGACTATGGTGGCCAGCCGTATACATGGATACTAAGAGCTTCTGCAGGTGTTGTGATATCTACTAGAGGAAAAGAAAACCATCATGTTGCAATGAGATGCCACTTGCGTTGCTGATAATCCTCCAAGCCTTCGACAAATGGGTTGTTGATTTTCTTGGGCCAATCAGTCCAATAGGGAAGAAAAATGGTGCACGCTATATTATCACTACGACATACTATTTCACCAGATGGGCTAAAGCCGTGCCTATTAAAGATTACATCGCTACAACTGCGACAAAGTTCCTATTTGAGAATGTGGTGACTATATTTGTTTGCCCAAATATTTTACTAAGTGATCAAGGTACTCATTTTGTTAACAAAGTAATTTCTAATCTTAATGCATAGTTTTAGATCTAGCATAAGAAGATGACACCATATCATCCTTAGGTGAATGGAATGGTCAAGGAATTCAACAAGATCCTAGAGAATGCATTGACCAAGGTATGCAACGTGCATTGAGATGATTGGGATCAGAAATTTTCAACTATGTTATGGACATATCACACAACTTGCAAGTGGCTGATAGGTCACACCCCATTCAAATTGGTATATGGATAAGAGGTTGCTGTACCAATGGAGTACATTATGCCAAGAATAAGGATTTTTGCACTGATGAAGATGACTGATGATGATGGCATTGAGAAAAGACTATCGCAGCTTGTTCAGATGGAAGAAGAATGCTTCATCGCAAGCTATCACCAGACTGTAGAGAAGCAGAGGTAGAAAGCATGGCATGATCTCCATATTCCCTTTAAGCCATTCAAAGTCATAGGACTTGTGTTGTTGTATGACAGCAAGTTTTTCAAGAACCCGGGTAAGCTAAAGACACATTGGCTTGGGTCATATGTGATCGCGCACATCACTGATATAGGAACAGTCAAACTTCAGGAACTGGATGGAACATACGTAGTAGGGATGGTGAATGGAAGCCTTCTGAAGCCTTACTACAACAATTGTGACATGCTTGGCTAGGACCGTGCTAGAAAAAAAAGGAGGGGAAAAAGAGAAAAGGAAACTATTTTGTTGCCCGTCTATGACAAGCGCATGAAAAATTGATGGAAAAAGTGGGAAGCATAAGGAAAGTAAGCATGATAGGTTGGAAGGCATTCAAAAATTAAAGAATATATGGGAAAAATATTGAGGTGGTTATGGCAGCTCAGAGACATAAATTTGATAAAGATACGAGGAGAATGGTTGTGTGATTTTTGATCTCGTCAGCCGTACTTGCCATAACTTCCATAACTGTGTTGACGGGTACAATCCATAACTCGAGTAGCAGAGTTAATGAAGGAATGCTTCGGTTGAGAATCCCATGTGATCGATTGGACATCCAACTTCAATTGCATGATGACTGCAAATCCCCAGGGCATGTATAAATACAAGGCTTCACCATCAAGCATTTGTTTACGCACAGAGAGAGAGCCGAAAGAACTAGAGCCGAGCATTTGCAAATCTGAACCTTGTCACAAATTAAGCCAACACCCATGGTAATTGAGATCCCCAGTGAGAGTGAACTATCTGACATAACCATTATATTGGGTTTCCAAATAGACGAGGAATAAGAAGTAGATTTGTCGAATGTACAACAACCAGAGTTGCAACCAGACACTGATCTAATGGTGAGAACCAGGAAGAAACCTTCCCCTTCGACCTCACCTAAAACTGTGGCTCATCCTTGACCTGCGGCTTCCTATTAATATTCTGACCCCTGGTTCCTGCCCTGTGCCAAAAATAGTTCAAATATCTCCAATTGCACCTGCAGCTATGCAGCCACATAGGGAGCCGAGACTGGATGGAGAGAACGTACCTAGAGAGGCTTCCCAGCCTATGACCCCAAGGAAACAGAAGGCTAGAGAAGTCCCAGACAATACCAAAAAAGCAGCAATGGAGGAATACCCAGAGGAGGACGAACTCATGGAAGAAGACTCACCACCACGTAGAGGACCAGATGCTAAGGATGATGAAATTTTTTTCCCTCATTACGTCTAGCCAAGGAGAGCCAAGGCAGAGGAAGTGGAACTTCCAAAGAAGGCCAATACAATTTTGATAGCGCCAAGGATCACTGAGAATGTTCCCCTACTGATGGACATAATTCCAAATATCATCAATTTGACCTTCAAACATTTCGACACTCGACAGCAGGAAGGGTTGAAAAGAGCGGACTGCATGGTTACAAAACTAACTGGCCTGACTAAGCCTAAGGCGCTAAGACCAATGCAATGGGATGAGGGTGTTAGCTGCGCAGGTTTGATAAACTTGATGTTTATGCCACATTCTGGCCATGTTATGCAGGTCAGCACATATTTGAAACAACTTCTGGTCTATTTCCACAGAGGATTTCTATGGCTCGATTGATCATACTCGGTCGATGTCGAGCTTATTGCTACAATAATGGGTCTACCAAAGGAAGGAGAAGACCCCGCACCATACTTGGACCATAAAGAAAACACCAAAATAAAGCATAAGTATACGCTTCAACGCATAAAAAGGGGCTTCCTGATTCACCCTATCAAAGACACAAGCGTGCGATTCACTACAAATATACTCTCTTATAAGCTGCTACACATGATGAGGCCCACTTACTGTACTGCGAGAACAATCGAGCTGGTAGAATTATGCATGCTAGGAGGAATTTTCAATTGGTCCTGGTTCTTGTTGAATGAGATGATAGACGACGTCGCATAGGATCAAGAGGATCCCAACTACAAATTCCACTACTCTTGGATTCTCATCTTGATCTCGTTCACCCTATGGGACAACCCACCAGATTACGAAAAAATGGACGCCCACTACCTTGCCATGGGGAAAAGTACCAGAACTTGTGGCAAGACAAGAAAGACAAGATCTGACAGAAGGATAACAACATCGAGTTCTTTTTACACACAGAGGCGCTACGCTATGTTGTCCACCAATATCATCGATTTTGGGCCATGACAGTGCACATGTACATAGCCTTGATCAATTTCTAGGCCGTCGTGCATAACATGGATTTGGAGACAAAAAAGGACCCGAAAAAGCAAGTACACCACACAGGTTTCATGATCTCTGATGCTGATGTGGAAAAAATTATTAAGGAGTGGCTGGATGAATGGCGTGACCCACTGGCAGAGCTACTTCTCGAAGGAAAAAAAGAAGAAGACCCACCATTGCACCAAGTTAATGGCCAATAAAACAAAGGAGGCAACGATCAAGAAAATCAGTCGCAAGATGGGACCGAGGAAGATGATAATTCAGGTGCTGGTGGCTTTGATCATAATGATTCAGAGTGCATGCTTAGTTAGGAGAACATCCCAATCTAGCATGAGACACAGCAACAAGGATGATAAAACCCTCAAAAGAAGAGGAAAGCAAACAGAACAGCTAACACAAATACCTTGACTGAAGAGGATGTCCATGTGATAGAAGAAGTTGTCACAGATGTCGCAAGGGGAAACCTCACCACTTTAAGGATGAAATAGACAAGTGTGGTTGATTAGGTGTCACAGCACCTTAATCAGCTAATAGATGCCATTAATGACGTCAAATCCATTGTGGAGGATGAAACATATGGCGTGGATCCAAGTGTCCCATTAGTCACACCCGAGTTGGTGCCATCAATCAAGGTAAAAATTCATATGCAGGTAATGGAGATAGGAATGGATGAGTTTGATACAACCATGCATGGGTTTGAGAACATGCACATATACTTCTCCAAACTAAGCTTAAACAAAGTCTATGAGATCCAGCAAGAATCCGCGACCAAAGTACAACTGAGGGAGAATGGCATTTCCTATCAAGAAAGAAAGCACCAAAAGAAGGAAAAGGTGTGCAAGGCCCTCCTTAGGGACAAAGAGCAAGAAATTACTGCACGTGAGTAGAGCAGGGTTTCGCTCACTGAAACTATTAAGAATGTTGTTGCCAAGTTCACAACAGAAGCAGGTCAGGAAGATGAAGATTTAGCAGCTAAGGTTTCCCAGCTTTTGTGCATCATAGTGGAACTAAAGAAGTAGGTTGAGGAGCTCTAGGATAGGTAGGTATCGAGGACACCTCCTGAGGTGCTCGAGGATAGAAGAAGAGAAGTGTATGAGACTACTGGGAAGATCACGGAGGGAGAAACACTCTATGCGAAGGCCATGGGCGCTGTTTCGATGATCTGGGAAGTGCTCCTGGAAGATGAAACTACTGAAAACATAAGTGAAAGCATGTGACAGGGAGACAGTAAAATCAGCACCGCAAAGGCAGGAATGAAGAACCTTCCCTTCTAAGAGAAGGTGATAAAAATGGTAGAGATCACATGACTGCAGTAGGAAGTCCAAGCTCTGTGTGATTAAGAGTGGACTATGGAAGCTAACATGGAGACACATCAGTCTGAGGCCATGTGGCTCATAGGCCTTATTCAACCAGTGTAGTAGAAGCTTCAACAAATCACGCAATCACTAGAGGTAGGACTGCTGGAACATAACAGTTTCGACTGTGTAGAGAAACTAGCTGCACAGGCAGAGGAAGTCATAGAGGAAGTTGCTAAAGTGAAACAGATGCTGAAGGAGTTCTAGGACAAGGTTGGTCCTCCTGCATAGTTTGAACCTGTAGCAGAAGCATAAGTTGTGGGGCAAGTTATGTTTTGTGGTAGGGAATTTTTGCGAAGAAGTTACTTTTTTCTTAGTGGCTTTGGATGAGACACATGTGAAAGTGCACAAGGAAGAAGTGTGTGTGCAAGCAAAGCATGAAACTATGTGCATGACAAAGGGAAAGGCATGCTAAGAAGGAATTGATGCAGAAAAGATAAAAACATCCGTGCGACGGAGAAAGATTAGGAGGAAAGCTGTGACAAGGAAGGCAGATCCGAGTCGATGGAAGAGGTAGGTGGAGAAGTTAAAGCTGGAAGGAAAAAGTAAAGGAAGACTATAGAAGGATGAGCCAGCAGAAGAATGAAGGACAGTTTTGCAACTATTTATGACTGGTACAAACGAGCCAAAATATGTTTCCACAACTAGTTAAAGCTGTGGTTAATGTCTTCTAGGACTTTCATGGCTAGGTATGGGCTGACATTTATGTAACAAGAGATATTTTGTAATTTTTTGAGTCTGTAATAACTAGGTTGTACTTAGTCGACCCCATGAATTCTTGTAAATATTATAAGTAGGAGGAACTCGCTCTGTATAAGGGTTCGGAGAGATAGATAAGTCACAGTTAGTTAGAGTCTGTTAGATTCAACTAGATTCAGTAATATTGAGTAGAAGTAGAAGGCTGTTGAGCCACGACTCTTGCAAGTGTGTGTGTAGACCGCTAGTAGTAGATTAATCTACAGTTGAGTGTGCAGATGGTAAGTATAAGATTCGATCTAGGTTGTGTGTGGATCAGTAGGAGTAGAGAGGAAATAAACTAGAGAGCATGAGCGTAAGAAGATTGAGTCAAAGACATATCTTAAGAAAAGACCGTAGGTAGCATACTGCAAGGTTCTATATCCAATTCTAATTCCAAATGAAGAGCACCTTGGTGGTTTTTCCCAGATGGGTTTCCAAATTATTCCTTATGTATATGAATGGATGTTGTTGAATGGTGAATGTTTGCATGAATATTTGCTTACTATCAGTTATTACAGTTACTAGTGAATGTATGTCGCAATATGGTTTATCTATGAATGAATGGTTAAGCGTTGGATGGGATAATATGTACGAATCATGGTTAAGTTGTTAAGTCCAAATATAGTCATGGACTATCTGTTTGAGTATAACGGATCAACTGCGTCACGTTGTCACAACAGTTATTAGGTTATAAGGATGAGGTTGGGTCGTGTGCACATTGCGATGCCTTTTGGTACTATTAACGTGGTACAGTAAGACTCCATCCTATCACCTTGTTGAGTGACTTGGGCCCGCACCAAGGGACTATACTCCCTCACCAACTATGAAAACATGCTTATGGAAGTTACCCATTATATATCTTGGGTGAGACTGCACCTGCCTCGTGGGTGTTGCCAACTGAGCTTGCTCTGTCAGGCCAATGTCTTCTGGTGTCATGTTGGTATTGTGTTTTTTTTGAACCACGGTTTGAGACAAGAAGAGGAAAGAGGCCAACAAAGATATTAAAGAGGGTCTTCCAGAACATGCACAAGGGAACGAGATTTCTTTACAAGGGAAAAAAATCATCTAGTGGAGGGGATACTCAAGCAAAGATAGGTAATCTTCTTGAAAAATTTAAAAATGATATAATGAGTTCTATTTCCTCGTAGTTTTATTTCATGAGAGCAAAGCAAAGGAAAGAGAAAGAAGTTATGGAACTTGGTGTGTTCTTACCTAAGTGTAGAAAGAAGCACCCATTGAGGGAATGCTCTCTTTACAAGGTGGAGGTATGTGGCCTGTGTGACTTGGATCATGATACCAAAGAATTCCCTTCACTACTGAAAGTCAAAGCAGTCTTTCAAGAATCCACCATGGACACAAAATAAGATTATTTCGTCACTCAAAATAATCCTTGGAAACCTCGTGCTCTAGTTATGAATCCATACCATACATATTTTAATTCATGGAATAATATGAATAATCAGTTCCCTCCACATTATTATTATCCTAATGCACAATGGCACCCACCTACTCAACCTACAATGCAAAATCCTACCCCTTAGATTCCATGGGAACAACACTCTAACCAACAATGTCCTTGGTCCCCTGGTTGGAGAAATCCTTATCCAAGAAATATGTTTCCTCACAATCAAACTCCCCAGCCTCAGTATCAGCAACCATAGTATCAACAACCATAGTATCATTAGCCACAACTACAACTTCCTAATAATGCTACCCCAAGCAATGTACCGGCTCACCCTCAACTAACTTCTCAACTTATCACTAACCCCAACAATAAGGTTGTGCAACAATTTGAAATATCAAACATGCCATATTACTCTATTACTCCCATTCAATGCAATGAATTACATTTACGATCGGGTAGGGTAGTAGATCCTATTTTCATAGAGGATGTTCCACCCCCTATAATTGAAGAAGGAACAAATGAACAATTTTAGAACTCAGTCAATACAACCATCCCCATTATCGAGGATGGTGAAACACTTTCTGAAACATCGGCCAAAAAACTCGATGAAACACTTGTTGAAACCACCCTTGTATGTAATATGAGAAACCCACCTTATTGTGAGAGACTAGCCTTACAAAATTTTGTAGAGAAGCCTTGTTTCAATCTCGTAGAGGAACTAAACAATATGTATGTTAAGATTCCTTTGTTGCAATCCCTTCACAATGTACTCATTTATCCCAAAACTATTAGATATCTATGCGTGAAGAATCTAGGGAGGAAACCTAAATACACTCTCACAATTCATGTGGTGGGGAAATTATCTGAGTTAATGATGGGAAAATATCCTCTAGACAAATATGATGATCCTGAAAATCCCAATGTTACTCTATATATTGGGTATACTAGGATTCCTAATATCTTGATAGACATAGGATCAACAATAAATGTGATGAATATCGAAACCATGAAGAAATTGGGACTTACCAACCTCAGACCAACCCCCATGATATTAGATTTAGTTGATAGATCCATTATTAGACTTGAGGGAAGTTTGTATGACTTGGTAGTCTTTGTTGATTCATGGAAATACCCTGCATATTTTCTTATCCTCCAACATAAATTGAAGTTTGGGGGCATCCCTTAATTTTGGGAATACCATGGTTGACAACAACATATACATATATTAGTTGTATATCAAGATCTATGATGATATCTAGAACCAATAATAAACATTTGAATTTATACCCTCCATCCAGACCTAGTCCAGATACTGATACTCCATTATGGGGATATTTGGAGGAAGAAGAAAATGCTCAACTATTGTTATCCATAGGAAGGTCTTTGACCTTTAAAAATGAAACTGAGGATGACACTATCTCTAGTTTCATTAGTGAAACAATGTCCTTTACTAAACATGCATATCAAATCCTTGATATCACCTTGAGTGAACTTAAGCAAGAAGAAGTTACCAAAGAATCCTTAGTTGAGAGTGATGAAACTGTTCCTATACTTGAAAAATTGAAAATCATCCCATTTGATATTGAACCTGGAAAGACCCTCAATATTATTCCTAGCCTTGTACCCAATGAACGAGAACGTTTTATCACATTGCTGAAAATGCATAAGGGGCCTTTGCATGGGAGTATAAAAACACAAAAAAGTCACCGTAAGGTCAAACAACCTACACATTTTAGGATTTCATCACACCCAGCATAATTGATCAAGCAAGCTTCATCAACAATTCCTTAACTTGGGGTATTAGGTGGTAAGCCTTTGCTTCTAGTGCAATGCTAGAATTTTGAGCTTTTGCTCAATTTTTCATGCAAGATTCATCAAAAACCATGTTTTTGAGAGAATGAGCTTCATCTCGCTATGATATCTGATACCATATTAATATGTCACAGTAATCTAGGGACTAAAACATAGTATCATAAGATACTTCATACAATTAAGCATGAAAATGGCATAATGGTGCTGCAATAGGAGTAGCAGCTCTGTATATTCAATAAATAATGAGTAATACAATACAATGATCATGCAAGATGCATGAATCCCAAGACAATTCAAATAATCAAATAGGTCATTCGAATTGAATGGATGTGTGTAGATTAATTGAATGTCAACCACAGTCAGCACACATAGTTAACCACCAAGCTAATCAATAATTGACTCTCACACTAAGTCCTAACTGAATGGAGTGCAATAGATGACCGAGTCTAAGTGAAAGTGACTCATCACATGTAACTGCATGTCCAAGTGAAGGAGGTAGCGTATGCATAACTCCAAGTAGCTTTGATGGAGTTAACTGAAGTATATAGGTCATCAAAAGTGGTTGTAGGTGCATGTGTTGGGTCCAGTTCATAAATAATGACCAAAAATAATCAAATAATGAATGGAGGCACCTTCACAACTCAGTTTAACTAATTGTAACAATCAGTTAGCAATTAGGTGCATTTATGACACTCAGATCACCCTAGAAATGATCCCTGTTTGAAGGAGGAATCCCAGTTAAACTCCCCCACTGAAGGAGAAGGATTAGTTGGCCTCCTTGATTGAATGAGGGCATGGGTGTGCTCATGCTGATGTCATAGTGTGCTCATCTGATGTTGAGTAAGTCAATTAAACTTAGGATAGTCGGTAAATAGGCCAAAATTGACTAAATAAGTGTGCATGTTGGGTAAATGACTCCAACACCCCCCCTTAAGCTATACTCAGGAGGAGTCAAAAAAATAGGCCAAAATTGACCAAGTAAGTGTGAATGTTGGGTAAATGACTCCAACACCCCCCCTTAAGCTATACCATGGGAATCTACATTATCAACATAGTAGCATAGTACTTCTATTTTATATCATCCTCTGATCAATTTTCATCCACCAAGAGGTGCATGATTTAAATAAACACTTGTATTCTATCTCTCAACCTTCCAAGGATCCTCCATGAAAAGGCTCTCAATATCACATACTTGGGAATCCCGCTAGAGTATTTATCTCCTTAGATTTCAACACTCTGGTTTGTATTAATTTTATTTGGATTTCCTACAAGTTTTGAAGAAGATAGTAATTGATCCTATATAGATTTTACCTACTTCAACTCTCTATACAACTCCACTCTTAACCTGGTCCTTTATAAATTCAAATCTGTTTCCATTTTATTGACATGTTTTCATGTTTGGAGGAAATTGGGGAAACTTTCAAGATAAACTAGGAGGAAATGATAAGGAACATGGTCACCTTCCTCTTGTCCAATTCCTATCAAAATATTAACCATGTCATCTAGCTAACCATCCATCCAACCCAATGACTAATGGGTACACCTACCTTGAGGGTGCATCCTTCTAGCCATCTCAACCATCTTAGTTAGACAAATTCAAGAATGTGGTATGCTACGCCCTTCAGGGTGCAACCTTATAGGATAACCTTGCATTGGTTAATTAATTTTTGTGTGGGTTAGTTATCCCGGTCATCATTTTATGCCGTTGATATATGTGCACGTGCATATAATATTATTTTTCTAGGGTTTGAGGGGCACGCATCCTTAAATGGGGTTTCCAAACTTCAAGATCTATGTAAGCCTATATGAAGTGTATTTTCTTCATTAATTAAAATAGAGAAATTTTGTTGATGATCCACTATGATTTTTGTGTTTTTCATCTTTTATCTATTCTTTATATCAACTATAGTCTTTTTTTAAATATATATTTCATTTGTTTTGTAGGAATTTTGTTACTTATCACTATTAATGGAGAGCATGAAGAAATTATTGGTCTATGGTTGTGCTCTAAGACATGTCTTCTACCTTAGATATAATTCCCTTGGAGTATGCACTCCCACCCAGATAATTTTTTTTTTCAAGTTTCCACATGTCCCACCCATGAAGATGAAAGATGAAAAACCTAGATAATATTTTTTTTCAAGTTTCCACATGTATTAGAGCATGAAGAAATTATTTCACTATGATTTTTTGTTTAATATATAGGGCATGAATAAATTATTGGTATATGGTTGTGGTCTAAGACATGTCTTCTACCTTAGATATAATTCCCTTGGAGTATGCACTCCCACCCAGATAATTTTTTTTCAAGTTTCCACATGTCCGTTGGATTTTCAACATCCTTTTCCATTATATAGGATAGAAATGTGATACCATCGATGACTTTACTTGTCGGTTGTCGACCCCCTAAGTAGAAAAATTCATGGAAAACATGGAAATTCGTCGACATGAGTGCCATACCATCGACGGATCGTTGTGTCAGTTATCTGAGCCCCTTTGTAGTGAATTCCATCGGATTTTATCGTCCGATGTTCCATGAAATCTGACAGTTGTTTCACACCACCGATGGCTTGCCCTATCAGTTATGTGAACCCCCAATGCAGTGAACTCCATCAGATTTTCAATCTCCATGTTGTCGGTTATACGACCCCCTTTGTAGTGAACTTCATCGGATTTGCGACGGAAATATTGAAATAATCATGATCGGATATCAGACGGGTATATTTTGAAAATATGACATTTTTATTTTACTAACGAATATCCATCGAAATGCAATTGACATTTAAAAAGGAAGTTAATTATCAAATGGTTGAAAACATGATGTTGAAAATTAGACATCTATGTCGTCAGAATTTGTATTAAAAATAATAGTGAATACAAGTGAAACATAGTTTATTATGATGGAATTTATATTCCTTAATGAATAATCTCTTCGTGCAGAAAAAGTTAGTGTGGAGACATGGGTGGATTGTAGAATGGAATCAAGGTATGATTCAAGAGAAACCTCCCAAACATTTTGACTGAGCTATGTCAAGAATTGTTGTTACTAACTATTATAGCAACCTCCCATTTGAGGAATGATTGATAAGCAGAGTGCTATGTCTCTGAGATGAAAATGAACATGAGACAAATCAATGTTGAATGAAAATCAAGGGCACATGACTACAAAGGGTTTGTATTGATCAACATACAATCATGGCATCTACAAGAGTATGAAAATGGAAAACAAAGGTTGTTGCAAGAATAACTGAAATAATAAGGTGTGTACATAGATGACTTAACTGAGTAAGCTACTGGCATAGTAAGTATTAAATCACTAGTGTGGATATTGAGTAGATTCCAGAGTATGCCTGCTAACTAGACTTGAAGGAAGTTATAAGACGGGTTGTTGAGGCAGAGTTATTAAAAAAAAATTGATTCGAATGTTGGTTGTGGAAGCTACATGATAAATGAATAAATGAGACTACAAAAGTTATAACTACTGGAATGATGGAGAATTTCTATAAGTGATGACAAAGTGACAGTGATTGATTAAGTTTTTTTTGTTGACGTAGTAGAGACGGGTTTGAGGAAAAAAGTAAAAGAGAACTAGAGTATTGTTGAATATCAAGAAAGAAGGGTGTTGTCAAAAAGGGTGAATTAGTACTAAGCACTTTTAAATATTCCAACAACTGTAACTTAAAAAATTCATGTGATATTATTGGAGAAATTTTCTCCTAACAATTATTTATTCTTATTAACACTGTATTTTAGTTTTTTTCCAAAAAGGAATTTGAGGTTGAAGTCCATTAGGGGTGTCTCCTACATTTTTAAGACTAGAAATTACAAAAAACACAAATAAAGTTGGAAACTAGAATCTAACAGATGATGTACCTCATGTTTTCTATTGTAGTGTTTGTTGGTTATTTTGTTCATGAATTTCATTAAACAACTTCTATCATTCCTTGCTACCACTATAAGTTTCTCCAGTAAGTTTGAGATGATTTTTCTTTCTAATTATTTGTACTTTGATTTAATACTTTCGTCAAATACTTGATGATTATTCTGTGATAGAACTGTACTACTCATTTTCTACAACAAATATGAAGGTATTTACATGCATTTATGGTGTTCTATTGTTGACTTGTGTTCTCAAAGGGGTTTTGCAATGAAATATTTGTAATATCATTCCAACATACAAATATGATATATTTTATGGCAAAAAACAAACTCATATATGACTAATATAGTATATTAACATTTATCTTTAATTACATTTATGAGTTCAAATTCATAGATCTTATTTGTTCTAGATGATGGAAATGAGTGAGAAGTATATGGGTGGCTATAGTAGCTTTCCCTATCCCTTGAAGTGCTATTAGGGTCGGTTATGAGTACATAGATGACTAAACTGAGTAAGATATTGTAAGAATAAAATAATAAAATAATATTAATATTAATTTATTATTAATTAAAGACTATCTAAAGTCAATAGCCATGCTCTTTTACGAAAAGGTGCATGACGGGATTATATAAAGCCCAAACCTTTGTAACTATTTATCATCTATCATACACTACATTTTTACATTACTATTGATCCATTTATGGACCACTTACGTTACTTCCATTGGGTTTTCCCGTAAAAACAGTATTTTACTGTTACAGTGGTATCAAAGCCCTTCCTGGGCATCTCTACTTCGGCTTTTGGATAAATTCAGACCTTGTCTAAAATTTCTTGTGTTTCCCTAAAATTAGGTCTTTGACCATCTTATCCTTACTTAAATAAAAAAATAAAAAATAAAAATAAAAAGAGAAGAAACAATGAGGAAATGAGGAAAAAAAATAAGAAAAGGAAAGAAAAAGTAAAAAAAGAAAGAAAAGAAAAAGTAAAAAAAAAAATGAAAGAAAATTAAAAAAAAGTAGAAAAGAAAAGAAAGCAAAAAATAAAAAATAAAAGAAAAAGCCAAACTAACACATGGCTTTGTTTTCCCAAAACTCAAAAAGGAAGAAGACAAATCCAAGAAGTCAAAGTCAAAGGATTTACTAAGAAGATAAATGAAGTAATTTAAAACATTTTTTTAAAGAAACTAAAGTTTTATATGAAAGGTTATTTAAGTTCTTGAATAATCTATTTCAAAGAAAAGTTACTATTTTGGAAAATATATTATTATTAAATAATAATATTTATTATATTATATGTTATAACATATATAACTTTAAAAAAATATATTATTATTATTATTATTATTATTATTAAAAAAATGAAAAAAAAATTATTAATAAATTATATTAATAATTGTAATAATTACAACTATTATATACATAGGGAAAAGAGAACAAATCAAAATCAGGAAAGAAGACAAAGCGAAAATGAAAGAGACATATTTTAATAAAATGGAGAAAAGATTTCTCAATGTTCCAACGAAAGTGTCGATGGCGATGCTGAATGATTATGAGATATTTTATGAAAGTACAATTGTCGTTGCTATGTTTCCTTCCAACAAGGAAAATTTTATAAACATTGATGTTGCAAATCAAGTACAAGTTCAAGAATCGATGAAGAATGAGTCAAACGAAGATCAAATAGAAGTAACATTACAAATCGATGATTATCATTTTGCAGCTCAATTCATCGTCGCAGCTATATATGACCATCTCATTGACATAATGTTGGGTTATAAATGGTTGGAAACACTAGGGACATTCTTCGCCAATGCAAAACATAAGTGCATCACCTTCTTCCATGAGAACAAGAACATAACACTACATTATTTCTCAGTAATATTCCCCTTATAGAAAACTACAAACGAAGAATTAACTGATGGATGATATGAAGAGTTAGAAGAACAAATAAATGTTTTAAACAAAATCATCATGGACAAAGATAATGAGTTGGATCACATCTAGATAAAGAGATAAAATCAAGAATTCAAGTTATGTCAACATCAACAATAGAAGGAAAAACTCCAGCAACAGCATGACGGCATTAAGAAGACACATAAGTTGGAAATTACAAAAATCAACAAGGTGTTATCAAGCAATACCAAATAACTTTTTTGACTATGAAATCATAAAAAAACATTAATTACAAAGATTAAAAAATTGAAGAATATTCGCAAGAAGGAACAATCCAATGAAGACCTCGAAGTAAGAGTTCTACAAAATCAAGAAGAAAACCAATGCCTAAAGAATCTTAATCAAGAACTAGAGAAACAAATCAAGAAGTTAAAAGAGGACAAATAGTCGCAATATGAAAGCTTCAAGAAGATTCAAAGTAAAAAAAATCTACTGGAAAACAAAATAGCACAAATCTAGAAAGAAGCATCCAGGCTCTCCAAAAAACAAAGTCAAGTTGAGGAAGTAAATTCAGTCATCATCACATAAAAAAAAGAAGTCAATACAACCAAATAACAAACAACAAGAACTCCTTACCAACAACCTAATTATAAATGTTATTTTGACCAACGATAGGGTCAAAATGAACACACACGGAGGAGAGATGATGTTAGATGAACAAGAAAATCAAATCAAAATAGAAAAAAACAAACAAGAAGACCTATCCCACAAAGTGATCAAATAGCGTCGATAAAAATAAATTTGGGATGGACCACATTGTTAGAATAGTAGAGTCAAGATAAACTAGTTAACCTATCTAAGCAACCGACAACATATCATAAAAGATAAGAACAAGAAAATAAAAGGACAAGAGAACACCGATATACATGGTTCACCCTAATGGGATACATCCATGGGAAGGTAGTCTTCTATTATCTCTAGAATGTCTTCTCCAATATTACAAGAGAGCAAAGCACAAGTACCCCAAAGAATATAGATGATGTACAACAGTGTCACAATAGTACCACTACTACATCAAGAATACATGATGTGTAGAGGCTCACTTGACCCTATTATATACTAAGAGATGAGGAGGAATTACTCTCACATATTGCATGTGGGATAATATAATTCTCCAAAATAACATCTCTTAATACAATACCATGGAAAAATACTCTACACAAGTAAATACAACACCATATAACTATGGGTTAAATGTATTACTCTTTTACATAAGATTGTAGACAACTTCCGACATAATAGAAAGACATTATTATCTTCCAAGGAATATAATATATTCCAACACTACCCCTTAATAATGGTTGGGAGAAGGGCCCACACTAACACTAAGGAAGGACGAAGTCATTACTGCTCCCCTTTGATGACAACTTCCTGCATTCCAAGAAAGGAACGAAGACGCACAAACTTCTCCGCGGTGAAGGATTTGGTGAAGATATCTGCTACCTGCTACTCGGTAGGACAATACTGAGGATAAATAATACCATCTGCCACAATTTTGCGAATGTAATGAGCGTCAAGGTCAAGATGATTTGTCTTGGAGTGACATACCAGATTATAAGCAAGCTGGATTGCACCCTGATTGTCACATTTCAACACAGTGGATGATTTCGGAGCCAGACCAAGCTCTATAAGAACATGCCATAACCAAACTTCTTGTTTAGTTGCTTCTTTGGCTACTCTATATTCTTCTTCACATGAAGATAAAGAAAGAGTCTTCACCTTCTTGCTTGACCAAGAAATCAGACCTGAACCAAGTTGAAATACATAACCTGCAGTGGACCATCGATCAGAACTATCACCTACCTAATCAGAATCTGTGTAACTTGTTAGTGACAAAATTTGTTCTTAGACTACTAAAGAACAAGCCAATACAATCTCAATAAATAAAATTAAGTAAAACAGGTTTTTAGGGTTTTGGTTTTGTAGTTTGTAAACAAGAGCGTAAAAAATCATAAGGATAAGACAAACACTAAATCATGCAACAATGAAATACTGAGATGTATCATATATGAAGCATAATCAAGAACAACATAAACACATTACTGAATTTCATCCACATCTCACTAGCATTTCATACACAGCTCACAAGCATTTCATGAGAAATAACATTAAACATGAAATGAATTTATAAACTGGGTGATTAAACCAATCAAAAATGAAACCAACAGATAAGATAAATAGGGCTTATAGTTTGCATATATACCATAATCAGTAATTCAAAATACATAAGAGTTTCTAAAACTTAGCTCTGAATAGTAGCTAACAACCTCCCTTTGTACAAAAATTCCAACCCTCAGTCTTTCTTCAATATTACCTTTGTCTTAGTTATCCAAAATTAGTTACATAACTGAAAAAACTACTTTTTAGGTCATACTACCGAATTACTTAACAAAAATAGAGTAATACATATTAAACTAACTTTTTTCAAAGACTAACTAATAACCACTATCATTTAAAGCATTTTACAAATCTGTAGTAGCCTCTGCCAAAAGAGCTATCCCTTCCAAAGCTTGAGTCTTCTTTCTTGTTTTCTGATGGTCAGCTTCCAGGTCTTCGACTCTTTTTGAAAGATCTTGATTTTGCTATGTTAGGCCTTGAATAGTTTGTTTCAATTCTACATATAGAATTTGTGTCTATATTTTCCTTTTCAAAGCTTCCTTAGAGACTGCAATTAACTCTTGATAATGGCTATTGACCTCCTCTAAATCCTCTCTTAATATTCTGTTAGCAGCTACTAACCCCTCATTTGTTTCATGCAGGTATTCTATCTGATATTTGTATTGTTTAATACTTCTCTGCAAATTTTCATTCTCTGAATCAATACACTTTCCTTCTGAAACTGGATGCATTCCTTCTGGCATCCAAGGGATATTCAATTTCTTAAAGATATCTTCATCCTCCTATTGATGCTCTGCCATAGCTATAGGAGCCCTTGGAGATTCATTAACTTCAAAACTGCATTGGGTTGATGGTTATGCAATCTTTTCTTTCTCTACACAAAAACTTGTTATGACTGAATACTACTTCATTGAATCATCTTGATGATGGTCTAAGACTACTTTCCTTCAAACTTCTTTTAACATTTGTGAAATTTTGGTTTCAGGGAAGGCTAACTTATCCTCTGAAATAACATGTTTCTTACCCTTCATCTCCTTTACATTTAAATCTCCATTCTCTTCTAACTCTTCTTGGGATGAAGAGTTTTCTATCACTATAATTTTCTTCTGAGATAACTTAGGGTTTAGCAATTTTTTCATATTCAATCTTAATTTATTCTTGGGTCTAGTCTTAGGCCTCCAACCTACCCCAATCTCCCCTAGCATGCTCAAAGTTTTTCCTTGATGTTTGATAAAGGCTAGCTGAACTACCTTTCTTTTAATTCCTCGTGACATTACCCCTTCTTCAGACTATTACTGTAAATCTTGTTTAGTGTCATCCCTAGCTTCATCAAAAAATGGACTTTCCTTATCTTCTGACTATACACCCATAGGGACTTGTTCCTATTCTATCAAACTTTCATTCACTTCCTAGTTTACTTCTTCATGAAGGCTATCTTCTACATGCTCCAAATCCTACATTTGTCCCTTTGATATTTCATCTTCCTCAACATTATTCTGCTGTTCATTTTCAACATTTTCATCCCTTTGGGTCACAGACTTTCCTTTCACACTATCTTCTTCTATCTCGACTATGACCTTTTTCTTCAATTTCTTGACTAAATTATGTCCTTTATTCAGCTACCTTTTCTTTGATTGGGCTTCTTTCTCAGATTGAAACCCAAACCAGAATAGAAAATAGTCCCAGGTTTTTTCCTTCTTTTGGAGCACAGTACTTATGATTAGCTTTATTATACCATGATGAAATATGGACTGTTTAGTATGGTCTTGATTCTCCTTTACTCTGCTGGACATCTTCTGCAGACTCTTTATATGCAGGCTCTTTAGGAAAAATAAAAGAATGTTCATCTTTGATTCATGATTAAGATGCTCCAAAAACCTAAAATCATACTTAAATACAAATGCATATCTTCCTTCACAAGTTACATAACTTTGCAGAATTTTAATTAGTTCTCTGCACTTTGGTTTGAACTTCTAGATATGCACTCCTTTACCCCAGTCTGCAACAACATTTGGAAGAAATTAATTCTATGAATCAAAGATAAAAGGTACCTTCTTGAACCAATATTCACCTTCATCAGGGATCCCTATAGCCTCTTCTATTAGTTCTCTGGTCAACTCAATCTTTAGGGTGTCAAAGGTAACTATGTCATTATCCAATCCTTGAGAAAAATTATATGAAACTTATGTGTGATGTCCATCAATCTTCTCAAAATAGTTTAACCATCTTGCTTCTAAAAATAACCTTGCACAGTGAGGCAAATATTGAACCCAAGACATATATGAGTGTTCAACTCTATTTGTTTTCCCACTCCTCTTCATTCTGGATAATTGAACTTAAAAGTTGCTTCCTTCAGTAAAGAAATTAACTCTATTCAAATATTTGCAATTTTAATAGTCAATCATATGTTGAGAAAACTAAACCCTTGAGATGAATTTTACTTCTCAAACTAATAAGTATTTTAACTCTATTGACAGAGAAAATTCGACATTGAGCAAAAATTGATTTTATACACTAGCATTCTTAGTTAATCTCCATAACTGATATTTTGTCAGTGTGAACCCGAACACATGGAATATGATAATAATTTGCTTCATACCTGTCTGAATAATGGATTCAGTTGCTAGAAATATGCTTTCCTGTCTTCCTAGGTGTCCAATTTCATTCTTAAGTCTTTCTCTGACCTCCACGATGGTGTTAAAAAGTTATCCTGTAAAGCCCTAAATTGTCGACCTTCTTCAATATTCAATCACAAACTGCCAGATCTCGCCACGACTTCTATGGTATTCATGTGTTCAGGAAATGCATATCTAATGGCGAATTTTCCTCATCGTGCATAATCATTATGGTTCCACTACTCTGTATCTCATAACTTCCAAACAACCACAACTCACCAAAATGATTCCTTTCATGATCTCATAACACTTGTCACAAGGATTACTTTGGCTGAAAACACATATCAAACTCATCGACAGGTGTGAAAGACTTCTCCTATGCTCGAATTTTGAAAATTTTGAGCCAAAATCATGATTTTTCAGATAGCACAATTTTCTTGCAGCGCACGTGTTTACCTTTTCTAAGCTTGCGCTACAAGAGTATTTGTTTTAATAATTTTCCAAAAAAAACTCACAACAAAGGGTTAAACTTTGGTTAAATGGATTTAAATAAAACCTTATGATATTTTTTAGATCCTTTAAGTCATATATAAATCCTACAAGCCCCTAGAAACCATAAATTTCACTGATTAAAACCAAAATTTGAAAAAAACCTATGAAATCAACTATAAGTATAAGCATAAAATTAAAGAAAAATTTAAAGGAACCTAAAGTCGAAACTTAAAAATGAAAGAAAGACCATGTTTTAAAAAACAAGCAAATGCTTTAAAATGAGAAAAAAAATACGCTATAACATCTAGCTCCCACTGCGGGATGAAGTCCTCCCTGTGAGGCTTCAAGAACCTATAGATCAGTGCCTTCTATGCTGTAACTGGAACTTCCTGATACTTTGTAAAATTTCCATTGGGCCACGGAGTCTTTATTCTAATCTTCACATCGGTATATACAATGAAGATCCAATATATTTCCTCAAAAGCTGTAAAAACGTTTGAGGAAATGTCTGGTAACTGGATTAGACAATTCCTCACCATCCAAGGTATGTAACACAAAATCATTATTCTCCAGAATCTTTGATACTATGAAAGGACCAAACCATAGATTATCAAACTTGCCATGCTTTCCTTTCTGCTCCTTTCTAGCATCCCATCTCAAAACCATATCTCCATTTAAAAAGGTGTTCTCCTTGATCTTTCTATCAAACCTTTCTTTGATCTTTGTCTTATACACCTGAGATTTTTCTTCTACTGTTTCATGCTCCTCCTGTAATTCTATCAATGCATAAATTCTTCTTTGAATATCACTGGGTTCTTCTTGACTATCTTGAAGAAATTTCATCACTGGAATACCGAGTTGAACAAGAAACACTACATCAGTACCATCACTAGTGGAAAAGGAGAGATTAGTGACCAAAAAAATGACCAAAATCTGCATATCAATGACCACTTTTGGTTTGGCGATCGTTGGTGGCTAATTTACGGTCTTTTATTATGCGACCAAAATTGGTCATTTTTATTTTGGTCATTTATAGCTTGTCGATTGGTCATAAATTTGGTCATTAATTTGTTCATATATTTGAATCAATGACCAAATATATGACCACATTTATGACCAAATTAATGACCACATGACAAGCCAGAATATGACCAAATTTGGTCGTGTCATAAAAGACCGTAAATTAGCCACCAAAATTGTTTTTTGGTGATTGATATGCGAATTTTGGTCATTTTTTTGGTCATTTATATCTCATTGTTTGGTCACATATCTCTCATTTTTTGTCATTTTATATGCGAATTTTGGTCATTAATCTCATTTATTGGTCACTAATTTAGTCATTTTATGTGGTCATTATATTTTAGTAGTTTTAATGGTGTCCATTATTAATCAATATAAATTTTTAAGATGATATTATGTTTAAATTAAAAAAAAGAATCATACATTATTTATCCTCATCTAATAACACATATGAATTATGCAATGTCACATTATAATTAATTACAACACTGGTACATAATATAAAGTACAACCATATATATAAGTTTTAAACCACATAAATTATATTATATGAAATGTCAAAAATATTACAATAAATATGAGTTTTCTCAAAGACTCAGAATAATTACCATATAAATTTACAAGAAAATCATCACTTTTCAAAATATTACAATTGCTAAACCATCCTACTTGCACTTGGCTGCAAAACCATACTTAGATCCCACGTCAACGACTTCAAAACCATACTCAGCACTAAACCATACTTAGATCCCACGTCAGCAGCTTCAAAACCATACTTAACAGCTTGAAAGCCTCAACAGCAGGCTCTTCATACTGAATGGCAAAGCCTCAGCAACAGGCTCTTCATACTCAATGGCCCACTTATAAGTTATGCTCACTTCTGCAAAATCCAATAAAAAAATATCACTTGTAAAGTAGAAAAACAATGAACTGTAAAGTAGAAAAACAATGAAGCAAATTATTTATAATGTTCAACAGCTAACAACAATAACCAAGATCATGTTCAAATTAGGAAAATATTTCAATTTAAGATTTGTTTAAAATTAAACTTGAATGGCTAAATCTGCACTATTTAGTACCTAAGAAAAGTAAAACTCATCTCTAAACCAAGAAATGGATTTCAACAGGAAAGATAATCAACGAACCCACAAAACAATTATGCTCGACTGCACAGGTATAAAGCTGCATACATAGTGCAATCTATGAAGGAGTTCACCCATATATGTCATGTGGTTAGTGAATGACATGACAACTATGGAAACTGATGAATGATTTAAGAAAGTCTCAAATCCAACTTCCAAAAGAATAAATAATAGATTTCTTTACCTGTGGAGTTATCATTCTACTATGTATGATTTGGTGCAAAAGTGTAACAAATGCACTCAAACACATGTTGGAAATGCTGGTGCAATAAAAAAGTTAAATGTATGAATTGTGTATGTGAGAAAATCTATAAACCTACTTTCCCAAATATGCAATAAACATAAATCAAAAGAGAAGAGGGAAGTGAAACCTTAGGGGAATCCACTTGACGAGCTAGCCTTGTTAGAACAAGAGAAGGTGAACTAAAAAGAAGAATTGTCCTTTATGCCTCTGCACACAATGACAACAGAAAACCAATGTTACAATTCACACGCAATATCAGGTTGATTTTGTAAATCATGATTGCATTTATACTATATAAGATTTTCACAAAGGATGGTATCTAAGTAGAGATGTTTCCCAGTATTTGTCCATGAAATTGACTTCCTACACCCTAATCATTTAGCACATTCATACATTATCATTAGCCTTGATATTAGTGTTTTTCAACATTTGAATATTCAAATATCTACAAATGCTTCAAATCCTATTATGTGCATAAGCCTCCTATGGCAAAAGAAGTCCATAGTCCACTTGAACATAGTTTCCTAACACAGTGATATTATACTCAACCTTTAGTATAATCAAAATCTATCAAATAGCATCAACCATTGCAATGAAAACACCTTTCCCCATTAAACTATTGTGATGTTATACTCAACCATCAGTATAATCAAAACCCATAAAATAGCATCAACATTCCCAATTTCCTACATGCCTACCTTGTCATTGTTTCAAATATATATTTATATATAAACAAAAGAAAATTATAAAAAATTATTTTTAACTTGTCATCCTCAAAGTGTTCATGACATAGTTCAAGCATCAAGCCAACAACCATCATATTTCACCCTCTATATCTATATATACTCCAAAAATTTCATGATTTTTTCTTTCTTGGACTATGGACTCTGGAAAATTCACTTTATATTCACTCAAAAAATTTCATGAACTTTATCTATATATACATACATATATTAGTGACATGGAATAACCCTTGCACTTAGATTCCAAAAACAACACAATGACATTCATACATGAACCACACCCATACAACCTGGCCACTTTGGAATAAAATCATACATACTAGTATATGCAAAAAAATAATTCTATGAATTATAATCATGAATCTGAAAAGAACTATTGCTTGTTACTTTTTTTCCATTTGAACGCATTTGACATGTTGGACAATCAGGTTTCCTAATAGTAAAAGACTTCTAGGAATATAATATCTGCATACCAGTGGTAAAACTATTTGAAACAACCGTAATATCATCAGTCATGGCCTATGCTTTTGATCTAAAAAACTTTGCCTTCAAAATATAATCATATGGCCATTCAATTTTCAGAGAATCTTCCATTACTTTATCACTTTGTGTCATTACTTTACACCTCAAAAAACCTCTACAGAAATAAAACATAAGAACATTCAGAATAGTATAAGGTTCTTTTATGTAAATATCATATAATACCATGAAAATTGTAACAAAATCAAGGATAAAATATCTGCTTGAAAATGCATTTATGACAAGCTTGGGTTACTAGGGATTTGCTCTCACATGCACTGCTTTAGCTCTAATCGCCTCAAGATGACCAGATGTTTTCTAAACTACCTCATCAAGAGCAAGTCCACCAAGTGCCGCCGTAAATCTGCAAAATAAAAATAAATAAAAATTGTTCAAGGCCTCAAATCAATGACCATACTGCAGAACAACAACATAGGACATTGATGTGCCCATAGCTAAAACCTCTATTTTCTTCAAGTTTTGTTGTTAAATGCATACATCTAGGGAACCCAAGTAATTTGGATTCTGTACACATGGTTAAAATAAGCTGGGTGTAAATTTTAATTATTTAGTTTTGATCAATGGATGCTATGCAATTATTACCACCCATGGGGGTCATGTCTAAAATTCCCATGGAACTATTCTATCCAATCTTCTTTATAATTTGAAGTCAATTACTTCACCTGTGATTTATGCATGATTTCACATGGATTTAAAGTTAGTTACTTCACCTGTGATTTCTGTAAGGTAAAAAAAGAGGACCCAGAACATGAACTTCTAATAGCAGCCAGCCTAGTTCTGGCCCCCACAAGAACATGGGCGAGAACACAATTCCATACATGCGGTGCAATGTTTGAACTAGTTGAATGGAATGCCTATGTCTGGGCAAGTTAAGAGTCATGAAATACTAATGTGTCCTACATTAGCAAAATAAAAACATGCGACATTCAAATGTCTAGATATAATATTATAGACCATTGAAAAAGAAATGCCTCGCTCCCAGCGTAAAAGAATATCACATTGTCAGAAAAACAATTATGTACTAGTGCATGCTACCCACACACTAAATTTATAATAGGTCACATCAAAACACATTTATCACAAGATAAATATGGTCCATGTCTTAGAGGCTTTTCCACCCCGAGTGAAACTACCAAAATGGTCCATTTTCAAAACTCACTTCCCTAAAGTTGCATTGTAAGCTTGCACCGTTCATAGCCATCATGAGGATAGAGCATGCACATACTCCCTAACATAAGTTTCCTTTCCTTCTCCATTCAAATTGGATTATAATTGTCAAAAAGAGTTATAGAGACATCCACCAGCTGCAACTAGTATTACAAAATTCAAAATTTGTACTTCATGCACCCATCCCTTTGTACAACACACCAGTAGATAAAATCCATAGGAAATTATACCTATTCAGAATTTGAATACACGGGAAGTTTATTGAGATGTGAACAAAACAATCACATAACTCTTTCCTAGAACATGAAGAAAATTTCTATCATCTATTTTTGGGAATGTGATCACTTTTCCAAAGAAGTTTGGAAAACTTCAGTAACTCTGTTGAAAAGTGTGGGTAGGTGTATTGGAAATTATTTACTTGAAGCTTTTAAATCCTGGTATTATGATAGGGAGGTTTGGGAATAGAGATCCTTCCCAATAGGTGTCAAATTGATGATTTAGAGGTCCAAAAATTAAATTATTTTTCAAAATGCTTCATGTTCTCTGGAGCAAGTAGTTTATAGAGTCAAATTCTGCTTCAAGGAATATATAAATGGTGGAGGAGTGGCAAGTTTATCCTTTAATGATCAATGAATCCTTCCCATAGGGAATTTTCAAAGGCGCTTTCACAAGGAATCAAGTTAATGTGGTGTAGGGGTTGTCTTTATTGGAGCTCATCTCATTATATCTCTTTCTCATTGAGCATTGTTAAAGGAACCAATAACTGGGTTGAGCTTATGGAACTGGAAGCTCTTCTATTGAAAGAAATGTGAGGAGCCTAGAAGTGTTTAGGAACTCCAAAGTAATAGTAGATTGGCTCAATGGAAAAATTTCAATGCAATATATAGATCTTCAAGCAGTGATGGCTTGATCAGATTACAACTATGACGAGTAACTTCACTCTGGTTTCTTTCACTCATAATTTTCAGGAACTCAATCCCAGAGCTGATTCCTTATCTAGAGAAAGGGTACATCTAATGTAGGAATAATGAATCTAATGGAATACAATGAGGTTTTATATCAAAAAATCCTCCCTTCCACTTATTGTAATTCATATGCCACTCACCTTCTTTTATCTTCTTTGATGATGTATGTGATCAAATGGTTGGTGGGTTTCTTCTGTTTTAATTTGGCTTTCTATGAAGCCTTAATTGTAATGGAAGCACGCTTGTGTGTCTAACTTTTTTATAGTTTCGGGAATGGGGCTGGTGTCTTTTTTAAAATGTTGTGATTTTAATAGAGTGACAGACAGAACCTTTTGCAACACCTTTTACAAAAGAAATAATTCAGGGAGTTTCCAATCCAAAATTCTTAAGTTTCGTTCTTTTTTAGATAGTTGTTCCAGATACATCCAAATTTCATTCAGACCGTAGGATCAAGTTTTGACAACATCAAACATTGAATGCGTGGAAATCAGCATTGTAACAACAACAGTTTTTTACCCTATGGTGGCATGTAATTTCAAGATACATATTGGCAAATGAAGAAAACATTGAAGTCTAGATGACTTGGTTGCATTATAAAGCATAACATGCAATATGTAATTTCAGCATTAGATGAGCACTAACGGCTGAAATTCCACCATTTGGCATTAGCAATAGATGATTCAATACTACTCAGAAATAATTTGATAGCAAATATTTTTAGAACCATGACAGATTTCCAAAGTTTACTAACCACAACAAAAACTATACAAGGGGTGTAGCACAGAGTTAACTGAGGCTTTACAGAGAAGGTATCCAAAGCAGTATGGATGCTGCTCTGAGCTTAGCTTAGTCTTCTCAACAATATTTGCAAAGTCCAAAAACCCTACTTTACTATTCCCATTGCAAATGCCCATCAATAGATAAGGCATTACAGGAAACTATGAACACAACATCTGTTGTAAGCTCTAAGCAAGAGGCTATAGCCACATATCACAAAGCTTATCCACAAAATACATCAAATAGTTGAGCAGTTGGGGAATTCGGGTTCATCAACATGCAAATGTCAATAAAGCAATTATGAAAGGAGGAAAACCGTTGTCACTACTAGGTTATAATTGGAACTTCAACAGCTAAAAGAAACAACCGTGAGAAGCATGTGGAGGAACTATATGGAATATAAATGGGAATTACAAATTGAGCTTGTCACAAACACGCTGGGAAGCGGGGGAGGGAGTTATTTATGAAATTTGAGCAGTAAAATTATTTGGATTTACATATTAATTTTTTTCATTTTTTACACTCAATTAATTACAGAATTTAGTTTATGGGAATTTGAGGAGAGCTGTGAGTGGATTTGACTGGATTTTAGTGTGTTTGATGAAGATGATATTGGGGAGTTTTTGGTAGTGTGTTTTGTGACATTGGACTGGAGTTTAGTGTGTTTGATGCGAATGGAGATGAGGCACAGACATGCATCATTGCTTCTATTACCAATGACAATCCTGCGTGAGGATGGGGATTTTTGTTGTTTTCTCTGAGCTTAAAAAGGTATGACTGAGCTCAACGAAATTATTTCAGAGTTCAATTTTGGTCTTATTGGACTTCAATGTTTTCTTCATTTTCCAATATAAAGCCTTCGTGCACTTGACAGATCCCTCATAAACTGGGTTTCATCAATTTAAAAAAATGAGTTAGACGGGCATACCCACTAATTTTTAATGTTGAAATGGATAGTAAAGATATAGCACAGAATTAGATCGATACCCTATCTCACCAAAACTTAACTACTACAACCACTTAACTTATGATTGGTGAACACTAATAGGCCACAAGCTAAGTGTTACTAACAAGTTAAGTGTTATGAACACGTTAATTTGTTACTTGTTCTCCATTCTTAATTGTAATCAATCGTTCTAATTTCTTGTTATCCATGCATCAATTATAGTTATTTTTTATATTCTTTTTTTTTATAATTGTTTATTTTGAATTTTGAATTACTACCATAAAATCAATCTCCATAGTAAAGTCGTCTCATCCTCATTTATAGATGAAAAAACATAGATCCTAATCGACCCAAAATCTCAAATAAAAATGCCTCTCTATCTCACAACAGAATAACATAATCATACCACTTCTCGTTTTCAAGGAACTAAAGTTTTGGATAGTCCCAAGTATCAAGAATAATGAATTCTCTTTTTCAAGGAACTAAAGTTTTGGATAGTCCCAAATATCAAGAATAATGAATTACATATGTTCCTTTGTATTGTGTTTCCATAGCCACATGTTTTTTTTGGTTTTAATCCTTATGCAAGGAGATTGGAAAAAGGTAAACTTATAAATATATAACCATGCCATCTCTTCACATTATTTTTGGTAGCTCATAATGTGACATCTTGATAGATTCATCTATGGGTCTTTCATGTGGTCACCTACCCCAGCATGTGGTTGGAATATCACATGCATCCACCATAATTTAGTATGGGATAAAGGTATAGAATATTAGGAGGATTGATACATTGTTCCCTAGTGCACAGTTGAAACTATCAATGAGACGTCGAGTAAATAATCCCTAGTGTAATGGAGGTAAAATTGTAAGATAGTGTTGACTTATCTGTGTGCACAGTTGAAATTTCATTTTAGAAAAAAATCAATCTAAATCAATCTAGAGTCCACTATAGCTCCAAGCAGGTTTAAATTAACTTGTTGCTACCCTGTTCAATACATTTATACCAGTGAAAAAGGTCCATCTCTCCCTAAGAGAATACAAGGTTTCTATCAATAGAATGATTCATTTTTTTCCATTTATAGGAGGTAAATGATGATATCGCCCTATTCAATAAGGGGTAAAGAACAAATCTCGTCAACAAGTTTCCATATTTTTCTCATAAGATATTCTATCTCCCATACAAGATGACCCCAATCACTTGCAAAAGATTTATCTCTCTACATAAATATTATTTAATAATTTCAGAGTTCGATTTTGGTCTGATTTCAGAGTTTGATTTTAGTCTTTAAGATCCCTATATACCTAACATACTTGCATTTCTCTCTTTCTGTTTTGATCAATCCATCTTCACTAGATATACATGTTTTCACATTTTGACTTTAATGATGAATGGGCTCAAAGCCCTGTTTTGTATTTTACATATACATATGACTGTACGTAAGTCTTAAAAGTAGTTTATGGTTATTGAATTTTTATTTTGGTTGACATGTTGACTATGAGGTATCACACTAGATTGTGATGGAGATGAACATCAGAGAGCTCTACGATGTTTATAGATGCAAGTTTTTTCATACTGAACTAAAAGTTTACAATATTTTCCTAAGAAAAAATATATCTATTTTCATGAGGACATAAATTCTTTCAATCAATAGATCCAACTACATAATACAAACCAAATAATCTCATATTCATTAGAGAACTAGACAAAAAAGGACGATGCAACAACAAGTTCATTCACTTGTGAGAGATTGCAAGTGAACAGTAAACTGTTGCAAGAGCCATACAGGAGGAAAACAATGATCAAAATAAGGCAAGTGTAAATACTAAATAGGCACCATTTCATGATAAATTTTGCACAAGAAACTAAAATATACTGAGATGAGGAGATTGAAAAACAATTTATGAAGCCTGTGAAAATTTGATAATGGTCCTGTTATCATGTGGCGGGGAATGGACATCATTAACTATTGGGAAATCATTTTCTTTCAACAATGTTGGGTCATCCATACCTGGACTCCATGTTATCAATTGTGGACATCACGCATTCTGGTTGTTTGGATGCAGGCCATCCCACCCATCTCTATAGGTGGGCTTTTATTTATCACCCAGATGGAAACTTGACCTTCGTGTTTTATCAAACTCCAACAAAACACACGAAATGAGTTTTGTCAAAATATGACAAAACACACAAATGATTGGAATATATTCACAATGTAAATCTCATTGTTCAAACTTCACGTTGATATTCTGTTTTTGTAAACAACAATGGCAGAAACAGTATAGAAATAAAAACGGGGAAAACCAATATTTTGATAAATGGGTATGAAGGCTAAATTCATCTATAAAAATGTGTATCCTATTAGATATTGTTATATTAATAGTTGGCATATTATCATATGCTATATTTAGGATCATTTTAGTGGAATCAATGGCATTAATCCATATATTGAGGACCCCTGTATCAATAATTCTTGCAGTTCTCGGAAATATGATGCAGGGGGTTACCATAATTTTGGAGTATGTGATTGGGTATATCACAGATTTGATGATTACATCAGCACTTGGGTGTGTGAGCTTGATTCAGGATGCATTTAGTGATTTAGTGGGCTTCTTGGGTTCTGTGTTTTATGAATTTTTGGTTCATCTGCACACTGCCCTCCATGCCTTTGCTGAGCTTCTTTCGGCTATCCTGTGGAATATCATTGAGATGTTTGGTCTCTCACTATTGACCATCTGGAACAATTTTGTAGACTTAGTGGCCTCTTTTATAAATAATTTATAAGGGTATGAAAAGAAAAACCAAATTGGAGATGGAGCTAAAAAATAATTCCATGGCTTGGGAGGTCTAATTCGCCATTTGCAAATTTTCATAATGCATCATGGCTGGGGAGGTCTACATCGGCCATTTTCAAATTTTCATGATGTATCAGCATTTTTTCATAATGTATCACTGTTCATAAGGAATTTGATTAGAGAGAAACCTTTGGATTCAAACTGTTGTTCGTAATTATAGAAAGATAAATTATCTTTGTGCTTGAGCTGAAATACAATTGTTCAGAAGGAATTTGATTGAAGAGAGACCTTAGATTAAAATGAGGTTCATAATAAATAAAGATAAACTACCTTTGTTCTTGAGCTCATATGTAACTATTCAAAATAAATTTGATTGGAGAAATACCTTGGATTCAGACTGAGGTTCATAATTATGGAAAGATAAACTGTCTTTGTGCTTGAGCTCAAATATCACTTTATGGCTTGGGAGGTATGTGTCATTCATTTATGAATATTTCATAATGTATGATAGGAATTTGATTGAAGAAAGGCTTTGGATTCAAAAAAAATTCCATAAATAAGGATAAGATAAATTGAATTAAAGCTGGAGCACAAATATAATTGGGAGGTCAATAATAACTCCTTACTAATTTTCTACAATGTAGAACAAATATTAAAAATAGCTGTTGGATTCAAACGGAGGTTTGTATATATGGCTTGTGATCCTATTATTTCCTTTCTAACTGATTGGCCATTAAAAACCTCACCTTTTTTAAGGTGAAATTATATGGTAGCTTTATTTGACCTGAAAATCTTTACTGGGTTGGCCATGGGTCTTACATGAGCTTAAACAATTCTTTGCCATTTTTCCTTAAGGTAAGGTCCTGCACCTTATTTGGATTTTCTCTTGAACTGACGTTATTTTGTGGTAAATTCCATTATCGCCATAAAGGGAAAATCCTTTGGGTGTCACCTAGAAGATGGATGAATAGCAGTTGAAGGATTTTTGGATGTTGTTAACTGTTAATAGATTAAAGTTGGAAATTTTAGAAGATGGCATTTTTCTTGGTTTTTGTTTTGATAGATAAGTGAATCCCTTTTCATTTGTCATAATTGTATGACTAAAATCATGATGGAATGCATGTACTGATAGCGATGGGACATGGCTCTCCATGATGTAAACTTCACTTGAAAATAGGTTGATAGGCATGGCTCCTCATCTTGTAAAATTTACTTAAACATAGGTTAATATGTTAACTGGAGTGTCTTACATGCTTTTTGTTGGTTAACCTTTACGAGAAGCATTGGTAAAGATCTTGGGTGCTTATGTTCAAATTCAAGGAAAATAATAGTTATACTTTGTATCATTTATTAATAGCATTTTTATTAATCTCTTAAAAATGAGGTGATTTGTCAATTGAATTAAGGAGGAATTGTTATCCTTTCTACCTAGAGTTGCATGTAAAAAGTAACCAAATTAAAAAATAATTGAAATAAAGAACATATTTAAGAAATATAGATTAAAGAATAATTGTGCTTTGTACCCTTTACTAATACCTTAATAAATGGTAATACTATGTGCTTGAGATATAGAAAAGGCCTATAGGGTGTTCATATTGAAACTTTGTTTTTCTACCATTTTGGAAATTTTGGAATGTTATATATTGCACATTGGTCAAATCCTATGGTGGTCAGAATTGGACACTATAGCCTAGAAAAGATAGTGACTATAATGGGATGGGAAGAATTCATGCTCGGTTGAGGCAATGAAAGTGTTTCACTTGGACAGAAGCAAGACCCAATTTGAATTTGTATTTAATAGAATTTTTATTAATCTCTTAAAAATGAGGTGATTTGTCAATTGAATTAAGGAGGAATTGTTATCCTTTCTACCAAAAGTTGCATGTAAAAAGTAACCAAATTAAAAATAATTGAAATGAAGAACATATTTAAGAAATATAGATTAAAGAATAATTGTACTTAGTACCCTTTACTAGTACCTTAAAAATGGTAATACTATGTGCTTGAGATACAGAAAAGGCCTATAGGGTGTTCAGATTGAAACTCTGTTTTTCTACCGTTTTGGAAATTTTGGAATGTTATATATTGCACATTGGTAAAATCCTATGGTGTTTAGAATTGGACACTATATCCTAGAAAAGATAATGGCTATAATGGGATGGGAATAATTCATGCTCGGTTGAGGCAATGAAAGTGTTTCACTTGGACAGAAGCAAGACCCAATTTGAATTTGTATTTAATCCGTGCCGGCCTTGATATCTATTTTGATTTTCAGAAAGTATGAGCTTCATGGCCTCAATCAGAAAATGTGAAAAATAGTCCCAATACTTGATTTTTCGTAAGACGAAATTCAAATCATGACACATTGAAGAACTCACTACAGATATATTGTGTCACAAAAAACAATGCTTATTAAGAATAGAACCAAAACTATGGAAATTATTGTGGTGTGTGGTAGGCCATGAGAAAGAAAACAAAAATAAGTAGGGTAGATAAATTTTACTCAAATAGCCAGGGCTCTCTCCTCTTAGTGTCATGATGTGCATGAGCTATAAAAAAGGTAATATGCACCTAACTGGTACGATCGAAGTAGTAATTTGGGATCAGGATTTCCAAAAAAGACACCAACATCAGCACCTACAGGAAAATTGCAGTAGATATCAGGTTCCTTCTCTAAAAGTCTGCAAAAATGGTTAATGCAATATATCACCACAATTGTATACCAGAAAATGTCATTCCAGTGAGACCAAGGGTTAACAGTATTAAAACAGAAACTCTCAGTTGGTCCCAATCCGTTGTATTGTCTCCCATCCAAACTGTGTCGAATCTCTGGCTTCCAGCAAAAAAGGAACGTGATAAAACAAATGGCATGTCATTCCCACCTCCTCATTTCAGAAGACCATCAGCAAAACCCATATGAAAGAAATATCCATAAGCATTATGAACATCACGATGCTCAACATCTCCAAAGTAAGAGAATCTCTGGGAATTGTTTCCTGCACCATAGAAGGGAGTATCACAAAGAAAACAAATCAAAACTCCAAACATTGATTTCTCTGGCCTCTATCCTTCCAATGAATTTTATCTATGAATTTCGAAGCTCATAAATCTGTATCTTAAACAAAAAATTCAAGGCAAATAATGGGAGCCTGTGAGAAAAATAACATACATCTGGAAAATTGAATACAAAAGGTTCATTCATATCATTCCATATGTACAACGATTGGTGTCGAACCCTTATAGCTGCTAAGATAAAACTTGCCATCCCACCATGATCTGATTTCTGGATTCAGAATATCCAAATAAGATGATGCATCTAGCCAACACCAGTTGTCATAATCCTTACCATGGATGTCCTTAACATAATACCCCGTTTGAATTTTGAGTCTCTTCTTTGTGCATCGGAAATCCATCATCCCTCTTAATATGAGGATCAACAATAGCCACCATTTGCCATACTTTTGCCATGAGCTTATTCTGCATCTCTCCTAGATTCGGAAAGAGCAAGTTGTCCCCTGTAAAGTATCTCTTCCCATCATTGTGCTCAATGTCAATCCAGAGAACATCATAAGGTATATAAAACTCATCAAACTTGGAATCCACAATGGCTACATCTTCCTCGTCTCTCTAATTCTAGCGACACCGGTGATAGGCAGTTGCGAAAAGCTGTGGCATGGCAAAAGTTTCAGTAAAACTAGCATATTGCCTCATAACATCCTCGGGGCCAGGACCAACAAAAAAGAACCCATCCACAATACCACTCTTGGCCATCCACATGGTATGGATCGAGTCGGTATTAGGCTTAGAATTGGAAGTGGAACCCCCATCCCACTCAGCATTGAATACATCTATTTGCATTTCGGTATAATTTAGCCAAAAAAACCGGTTGTGTATTCCTTGCTGTGAGACAACATGAAAGGAATGGAACCATAGAGTCCAAAGGGGATTCACTGATGTATTCAAAGACATAAAGATTGAATCAGTGGTAGGGATCGAAATCAACCTCGAGACCTCTAGTTGTCTTGACGACAATGCCAGGGGCATGTTCAGGTATCCCATACACATGCTTGGCCGCATGAAAAGAAATGCCTAGGTTAATAGATTGGGGTCTAGAATCAGTATGACTGCGAAATTGCTAATTCCAATTTTCTTCCTCGTTCTTATTTATAAGCTGCTCAAAATGGGAAATCCCTTTACTGTTAAATGGGCTATTAAACAAGACCAAACTATTTATTTTTACCTCTCCTCACATAGATTTCTAGGGGATCGTGCTGCAGGATGGCCTCGTAGCCGGTGATTTAATAAACGGAAAAAACTCCATCATGCTCGTGCTTGATTCTCTGCAACCAGAGGCGCATGTCCTCCAGATCTTCAGCCAAGGCGTCGGGCACCTCGAACTGCTTTCTCTTTTCATCCTTCTTCACGTCTTCATCCACCTTGAATCTCAGGATGCCATCTGGGTAGACTGACATTCGAAGAATTAATGCATTTTCAGCCTGCCTCATGGTTTAGGGTTGTGGGAATGAGTTTTGCAGTGAGTTTCCCATCTTGCAGGGTAACATCAATAGCTCTAAGGTTCTATGTTCCAGGCTTTCTTTCCCGCAGTCATCAAAGGGTGCGTCTTAATTTCAATTAATTGGAAGGGTATTTATTCTCTGATCATTTTAGAAATGAAGGGTAATATAAAAAATTGTACAAGTGAATCCTAAAAAAAATATTAAATATTGTTATTTTAATTATTTATAATTTTAAACAATTAAGCATTTCTTAATATCTATATGAAAAAATCTTAATATCTACATAGAAAAATGATATATTTTCAAGAAAAATTATTTTGAACACATTAAGTTGTCATATATGTTACAGTAACATAACAATTATTCTATTGTATTTTTTCAAGTTGGAGCACACTTCATTATACAAAAAAACTACTTAGATTATGCCATAACCATATTGGGGCATCCACATGTAATCCAATCTTGATATATGTAAGAATTATAAGGATTGGGCACCTAAGCAAAAATAATACACAACTAAGAAAATATTAAAAAAAATTCCTACATACCAAGCAAGTTAGCAAAGCTAGCATAACCCGGGTTAGGGCATCAAAATTTTGTTCAAGACTTGTCGTGAAAGCATGCATGTATGGGATGGAGGGGAAATGGAATCAAGCCTAAGTCAATTGAGTCAATTGAATCCTTGAAACTCACTACATGTCTGAGTCTCAACAATCTGCATTTTAAATTGAACCAAAATACCAAAAGAAGTTTATTAATGGCTAGATTTTTTAAAGTTCCAGGTGTGAGTAATTAAGGGCTTGAGGGTATAAAATTTGTTGTGTTTTGTACCAGTCCATGATTTAGTGAATCGATAGTCACAGGTAAGAATTTAAGTTATTTAATGAAAACAATTAATGTATATAAGCTCTATGTCAAAACCATTTTCCATGCTGATGTAGGCCAATACCCTCTTTATTGTCCTACCAAAAAGCATGATAATGAGGAAGAAGACCTAAAATTATGGACTTCACCTTCAAAGAACGCCTTGCAATCACATTTGTAAGGAGTGATAAGAAGATCAGAACAATCCAATATGTCAAATCTCAATTGATACTATTAATTAAACATTTATATGGTAAATTTAATATAAGACTTACTTATAGTTGTCTCTTACTCTTTGCGTCTTGACATATTTTAAAATTTTATGGTTGTCTTTGCGCCTTGACCCAATTCGTATTATAAGGTGAGGATGTGCATGCATAATAATCCTTATTTATGGCTATGAGATGAGGATTTAAAAAGAAGAGGATGTAAAGACAAGTAATTTTTTTATGTATTTTGGTGGCGCTGAGGACAAATGTTGTGAGAAACTAGAAATGTTTGGAAGGACAGAGGGAGATTACATCACGATCATGCCACCCATAAAATTGAAGACAATTCTTGAGCCAAAAATTATTTTTTAAACTTCATTAATAACCATTGCTTCTCCATATCGTGTGCCCAATGACACCTCTCTATAGCAATGCATAAATCGACCTCTGCATAGTTTGTGATCCTAGCTACATGCCATTGTTTCTATTTGCATGACATCAAGTGTGGTTTATAGTTGTCATGAGTCCATGACATTCATGCAAGAAATGAATTCTTGTAGAGGACTTATCAAACCGGCCTTTTGAATTTCATTTTGACAAAAAAAGAGTGGACATTGGTTGCGAGGTTCACATAGGTAGTAGGCACAAAATTTTGAGCTTGTTTCATGCCTAGTAGTAGACTAGTAGTTGTTCTTTAGAGTCAAAGTCACATCTCTGTGGCTAGTGCCTCTTAGTCATCAATGATTACTGGTTATCTTGCACAGCTAAGCAGTGAGTGTGTAACATGTGTGAGTGAGTGATTATAATTCATCATATTTCCAATATTTTGAATGATGAGTTGAACTTTATAGCAAAGGAATTTCAACATCTTGAGAAATTTATATGGGTGAAATGTTAATATAGATTATGCCCTTTTTAACTGGAAGGGTAAAATTCAGATTTTAAATTTTTTTAAGGGCAATTTTAACTTTACACTTCTAGGAAGGGCTATAACCCTTTGGAAGGGTTAAGAAGGGTTCAATTTTGAACACCGCTTGCACCTCTTTGCTTTAGCAACGAATGTAATATACATCGCTATAACAACATTATGGACTATGTGTCACTATAGCAATGATCGTCATGCACATTTTCATTTTTTCCCAAAATTTTAAACTGTTTTTCCATGAAAATTTTGATTTTAACTTATTCATGAAAACTCTCATGGGACTTTTGAGCCATATGTAGTAGTGATTCTATGCATAGTACATCGTCCTAACATGTGTTAATTATAACTTGCAAATTACGATACTTTTTATATCACCCATATATTTTATTGCTTTCGTTTTTTCCACTAGCAGTCTCGTCGAGCCTTATAAAAACTTATATAAGTATATGCCAAGATCATGTAAAAATCCTATAAAAATTATAATTATATGCCAAGGTTGTGTCCAAATTAGCCTATAAAAACTATAATTATATGTCAAGGTGCCAAGGTCATGTCTGAATAAGCCTATAAACCTATAATTATATGCCAAGGTCATGTAAATTAGCCTTATAATTAACATTATATGCCAAGGTTTAGTGGGTTTAAAGGTTTAGTGTGTTTTTTTATATGCCAAGGTCATGTCCAAATTAACATATAGTTGGGTTGCATTAATTCAATTTTGTTAATATAGGGACGTGTAGATATATATTATATATGTTAGAATTTATTGAATTCTAACACTGTGGATGGATTCAAAGACCTCCTTAAATTCTAAAGGGGTCTCAGAATCCATCTATAGCGTTAGAATTTCATAAAATGTACAAATTCATTGTCAAATTTGTAATTTTTTTCAATTCTGAAGTGACAACTAAAAATGACCAAATAAATGACCAATTGTTATGTGGTCATTTTTAGTCTAGATATCCCGTGACCAAATTTGGTCATTTATCTTGGTCATTTTTAGTTGTTTTTTATCCCGTGACCAAAAGTGGTCATTTATCTTGGTCTTTTTTAGTTAGCTCACTTAAATTTATCAATTTTGGTCATTTATCCCTTAAAAAAAATTATGGTGACCAAACTGTTTGGTCTCTTGGTCACTAATATCTCATTTTCCACTAGTGCATATACCAGTTGAAAAGGAGAAGTTACAATTGCCCTTTTAATTGTTATCATGTTCACCCACAATGCATATTTTAACATTGATTCCCATGATCATTTATTCTGCTTCAATAACTTCTTGATACTCTAAATAATACTCTTATTGTTTGACTCATCTAACCCATTTCCCTGAGGATAATAAGGTATTGAGTGTTTCAAAACAATCCCATTCTTCTCACAAAATGTCACCATAGATTTGGACTTAAAATCTTGATCATTATTAGTCAATAACTTCTTGGGACATCCAAATCTGCTAAGAATATTTTCCTAAATAAAATCTATGATTACCTTTTCTATTGCATTTCTTGTGGGGATAGATTCTACCCATTTAGTGAAGAAATCTGTAGCTATCAAAATCCATTTATGCTACCCTGAAGAAGAAGGATTTATATACCCTATGAAGTCCAAACCCCACTGCTATAAAGGAGCATTCACTGCAATAGACTTCAATGGTAAAGACACCAAATTTTGCTTGCCAACAAACTTTTGACATGGGATGCAAGCTCTTACCTACTGATATACATCAGAGAATAAAGAAGGCCAATATTATCCGGCTCTCAATATTTTATAAGTTGTTGCCTTCCAATACTTATGTCCCCCACAAGCACCTTCATGTGATTCAGAGATTACCTCTTCAATTTCTGGCTTATCCAAACATCTAAGCAAAATGCCCCCTGGATATTTCCAAAAGAGCTATTGTTCTATCAAACAATATTTAGTAGTTTTCAATTTCAATGAGCTAACAAATTTCTTATGTAGATGTTCTAGACATTGTAAATACAAAATAAAGTGTACAATGTCTGCATACCATGTGGATTCTGCATAGTGGTCCATAATTCTTTCATTCTCTTGCTCCGCTTGCAATTCTTCTTTTATGGGTTGTTCTGCCATGAGATGAAGACTGAAATCTTGACAATTTGAATCAGATAACAATTTAGCCAAACCCTGTCCCTTCACTAGCTTTGTAGGCTTAATTTCCACATCATATTCCATTATCTTTGCAATCCATTTCCCCCTTTTTCCTTCACTATCAGGTTGAGTTAATACATCCTTAATGGCAACATTAGGAACATAAGCAATGCCTTTAGAATGTAGAACATAAATTCTAAAAAACTTTAATGCTTTTACCAATGAGTAAGCTTGCTTCTCCAAAGTGCTATACTTCAATTCTGAGCCTTTGAGGGTCTTGCTAAAAAATTCAATTGGTTGTTCAAGTCCATCATTATTCTTTTGTAATAAAACAACATCTAAAGTATCCTCTGATGCAAAAGAAAAAGTTAAGAATTCCTTTGAAAAATCAGGACTTACTAGCACTGGAGCTTCTATAAGAGCTATCATAATCTTTTCAAATGAATTCTTAGCTTCTACAGTCCACTTAACTTCCTGATCTTTTTTCAACATGGCTGTAATTTGTTTAATGGTTTTAGCAAAATTTGGTATGAACCAACAGATAAATTTTTTTTTCCAATAAAAGATTGCACATCCTTCTTACTTCTTGGTAAACTAATTTTTAGAATAGCTTTTACCATTTCTAGATATATACTTATGCCATCATCTGAAACCAAATGACCCAACAACTTACCTTCTTGTACAACAAAATGTGACTTTTGGGGATTGAGAAACAATCCATATTTTTTGCATTTCAAGAAAGTTCGTTTTAAGTGTTTTAAGTGCTCATCATCAGACTGTGAGAAGACTGTAATGTCATCTAAATAGATCACTGCAAACTTATCATTCTCTCCTACAAAGGCTATATCCATAGCTCTTTGAAAGGTAGCTCTAGCATTCATTAATCCAAAAGGAATTTTGTTGTACATTAAAGTACCCCAAAGGGTAGTAAAAGTTGTCTTTTCTCTATCATCAGGGTGCATTGCAATTTGGTTATACCCTAAAAAACCATCTACCATTGAGATTCTTTGTGCACCAACAACCTTCTACAATATTTGTTCAATCTTTGGTAAAGGATAATTATCTTTAAGCGAAGACCTATTCAACTTTCAAAAATCAACACACAATCTTATCTCACCATTCTTTTTTCTGACAGGTACTAGATTTGCTACCCATGAAGAATATCGGAGGCGAACAATAATCTTAGCATCTAGCAATTTTTTTACCTCCTTTTCTATAATGGGGAATAAAGCAGGATTGATTCTCCTTAATTTTTGTCTGAAAGGTTTAACATTTGGTTTCAAAGGCACTTTATGTTGTATAATACTAGTATCATATGTCTTCAAAGCCTCGTATGACCAAGCAAAAATATCAACATACTCTTTTAATAACTTAATGTACCTGTTGCTTTGCTCTGTTGTGAGTGCCTTTGAGATCTTCGCTATTCTGGGGTGCTCCTTGGTGCCAATATTACAATCCATTACATTTTCTTCTAAATATTGCATATCTGGTTTTAAAGGGGTATCATCCTTCGAAAAAATCCTCTCTAAAGGCACCAAACCTTTAGGAATAAAATTACTTTTCAGCTCAATTATTTTGTGACCTACAATTTCATTTTCTGCAACACCCTCAATATATTCAGATTCATCATCCTGTTCTTGGTCAATTAAGGAATTAGAGAACTCACCTGTCAGCTCTAAAAACCTTTTTATCTCAAAATAATCCTCAAAAACTCTCCATTTCTTTATATTATCATGCACATAAGGTCTGTACCTAACTTCAATAGGATACTTCAGCTGAGTTGTTTTAGGAATCCTAAAATGTGTGGCTACTAGGGAAAGAGAATCAGCAGTTTGGTTATGATCCCTAGGAATATAATAGATATTAAAAGCCACAAAAAAATTGTCTATCATATCCCATACTTCGTTCTTGTACACTTTCAACAAATCTTGCTTTACTTGATAGTTATTCCTTACTTGCTAAACAACCAACTCAGAGTCACCATACACAGAGATTTGTTGAATACCTAAATATTTTGCATCTCTCAAACCTAACAACAGAGCTTCATACTTTTCTATATTAGTAGTGGTAATAAATTCTAACTTGTACATTAATCTTACCGCTTCACCACCAGGAGATATCAGGACAAGTCCTACTCTAGCACCTTCTTTATATGATGATCTATCAAAATACATTTTCCAAAGTTCATCCTCCTGTTCCATAGTGCATTTGACTCATTTTTCTTTTTCAACCTGTAATATACCAGCAACATCAGTATCACCACTAAAGTGCAACATACAAGTACCCAAATATTTTTCAACAGCATATAATGGATGATTTGTAGGATTCCTGTCATCAGTTACAATATAAGCCAATTGTAACTCTCTATACAACCTTTTGTTCTCACCTCCAAAGACAGGAATGATTGCATATGTTAAGTCCATCTATAGAGTTCCACCTACCTTCTTGGACCAAGATCTAGAAAGGAGCATTCCAAACTTAGGTGTGATATCCGCCACAACTAAATTTATAATAACACTTTTCATTGGTAACTGAGCTAAGCTAACCACCATATCCTTTATTACTCCTAAACATCTTACAGCTCTAGAATCGAAATCATACAAGTCATGATAAGGTTTTGTTATTCTCAACCCTAAAGCTTCCATGACTACTTTTGGCATTATATTATGAGATGCTTTTGAATCCAAAAGGAAATTATGTATTATCTGCTCATGAATGGTTAATGTGATGTAAAAAGGTGGATATCCACTTGCATCATTTTCAGTTTTCTCTGCCAAAGCTGATCCAATAAAAATTTTGGGATTTTCCTCCTGTAAATTTACTGTGTCAGAGGGTACTTGACTGCTTGCTGAACCAATCATTTTCAAAACTGAATTTTTGTAAGAAGGATTTTTATCAACTCAGTGAAAGGCATGGGGATTTTAATTTTGCACAATTCATTTTTGAGATTAAAATTCTGCATATTATTAGTCACTTCTTCAACTTCAATAACCTTCTCTAGTTTATCCTGATTCTATTTTTTTCTAATACTGGATCAGATTGTTGTTTAGGAGGAAGAAATGCCTTCTTTTTAGGGTTTTGAACCACCTGTTTTGGCCTTGATCTTAAATTTAGGGTTTTCTTTAGATCAGACTGATATATATCAGCAGTTATTTCAAGGTTTAAATCATTTTTTGTTTGAAAAACATCTGCATCATAATACTTAGAGTTAAAAAAATCTTCCTCAGTCACAAAACCTTCAGTCAACTGTTCTCCAAAATAATTCAAGTCTTGATCTGGATCCTCAAAAAACTCTTCTTATTCTATTTCTCCTTCATCAATGACATTATTTTGAAGTGGGGGTGGCACCTTTTGATCCCCATACTCTCTCCTATCTCGTTGTATGTCATTATTTCTTCTCTCTCTAGGAATGAAACGAGGTGCAAACTGTCTTCTAAACTGATTTGGATTATTAGGGTTTTTGTCTCCCTCTTGAACATGCCTATTGGAATTTTTCTCTAATTCCAATTTGTTTAGTTTTGTTGTTAGGATTTTCACTAGTTTTGCCATCTCATCAATCTTACCATCTACAGAGTGTGATGTTGAAACTACTGGAGCTACCTCTTTCTTACCCTTTATGTCATAAACATGTTGAGCTGTGTTTCCCTTCAGTCTATTAGAGGCAAGAATATTAGATTCCACTTCTAATGTTGACTCTTGCATATTAAGTAAAGTAACAGGTCTTCTTTCTCTCAAGAGTAGGGAAAAATCATGATCAAAAGCATTAGCATAAGTGAGTTTCACAGAAGTTTTAGAAGGTTTATTCTCTGTCGGGATTCTATCATACATTTTATTGAACCTCTTAGAGAAATCAGCTATAGTTTCATCTTTCTTCTTTCTTAGGGCTCCGAACTCTGTAATGTAATATGTGTGATCCTTAGTATCTCCCCATTGTCTCATGAAAAGATCTTGAAGCTCTTTTATTATAGTAATAGAGTTTGTTGGTAACTTTCTGAACCATCTTCTAACCTCTCCATCTAGACTCTGTATGAACATCCTCATCCACACATCTTTTTCCTCGGTATTTTGATTATCTACATAGCTAAGAAATGCATCCCAATGCTCGTCAGCTATGGTCTCACCTTGTCCATTAAACCTAGGTAAGTACTTTTGGTAGTATCCACCAGGAAGAGCATTTAAGGGATGAGGTAAAAATAGAGGTGAATACCTAGCTGCTACCATTCGATCCATCATATATAATGGTTGATTTTGGGCTGCCATATTTAAATTGACTGGTTTAGATGAAGGAAAAACTTGACTGGGACTTGGCTGAAAAGGACTCTTACCAACTTTGAGGTGAAATAAAGGGATTTTTCTGGGAGATAAGGTTTTTGATTTCTTGAAATATTGAGGATCAATAAAAATCTGAAAATTACTAATAGGGATTGTAGGTTTCAACCAGGATGAATCTTGTTATTCTTCCTTTGAAATAGAAAAAGGCGACAATAAGTCTATTTCGTCAGCGTTACATAATGCTGGAGATGACTGAGACCTCTTGATTTTCTTAGCTGTTTTTAGAACTTGCTCCGGGTCTGAGACACCTAGTTGTAAAGGTGAACTAGGTCTAATTCTTGTTCCAACTCCTTTAGTAGCCACTGTGAAATATTTGGTGAAATGTAGTCTTTAAAAAAAATTTGGTTTAAGTCCACCTCTCAAAACTAGTTGAATGATGAGCAACCCAGGGAAATTATGATTTCAGCTTCATCCTCAGCAACAACGCCAAATATGTTAGTGTCGGAAATTATTCTTAGACTACTAAATAACAAGCCAACACAATCTCAATAAATAAAATTAAGTGAATAAGGTTTTTAGGGTTTTGGTTTTGCAGTTTGTAAACAAGAGGGTAAAAACTCATAAGGCTAAGAGAAACACTAAATCATGCAACAATGAAATACTGAGATGTATCGTATATGAAGCATAAACCAAAACAACGTAAACACATTACTGAATTTCATCCACGTCTCATAAGCAATTCATGAGAAATAACATTAAACAGGAAATAAATTTATAAACTGAGTGATTAAACCAATCAGAAATGAAACCAGTAGATAAGATAAACATGGATTATAGTTTGCATATATACCATAATGAGTAATTCAAAATACATAAGAGTTTCTAAAACTTAGCTCTGAATAGTAGCTAACAGCCTCCCCTTGTTATACACCTGAATGGCACCTCTCCGTCCGAGTGCTGATATCCCTCATGTCGGCACACAAAAGGACACTTATGGATTGAGGTTGCCCATATTCACTATACCTTGGCTTATGATGAAGTACATTCCCTATATTCCCATCTGATTACTTTGCCATTTTTTGCCATGTTGAGTTGTATTCGCGACTCCCTATATTGACAACTCGCACATCATTCGCGAGTCTCCTATACAGCAAGCCGCGAATCCTTGTATTTGTGGGTTGCTCTTCTATATGGTCACGAATCATTCGCGGGTTGCTATACTACATACCCGCAAATGGTTTCCTCAACATTAAAACATCAAACCACGCGCTAATGGAAGATTAGTTTACTCATTTAACTTAATCTTCTTAATTGCCACAACCTCCCTAACCTTCGAGAACTGCCTCATTTCATCCATATAAATAGATGCCTTGGGGAGGGAGTTGGAGATACATACTTGGAGAGAAAAGTCATGCTGGTGGATTGTCTACAGAAATCTTTGGAGCAGAGAAACTCAGAGTCCTTTGGTGACAGAGGAGTCCTCGTTCAGACATTGGGTTGTAACCTAAACTCTTTCTATTATTGTTAATAAAGATATTACTTCTTCCATATGTGTTTCATATCTTGTGGATTGGTAAATGTTTATATTTCAATATGATATATGATTTTCCTAACCTGCATCTATATATATGAATTGTCTTGTATTTGGAAGAGTGTTTATTAACAGGTGAAAGAGGAACTATCCTAGAGACTTTGGAAGTGGATCAGAGAGGAAGAAGATAGCAAGGATCAACCTTCGTGTAATACAAGTAAGTCCTGCTACTTTCCTATTTCCCATTCTGTGCTTTTAGAGTCAAACTGTCTGCAAGTCATGAGTATGTTGGTGACCCCCCAGACCTAGGTTATTAGGTGAATTATCCTGTACAACAGAACTGGCGACTCCGCTGGGGAAGCCTATTCTGCTTTAGGTATTTTTCTGCTTTCCTGGCTAGTGTTTGCTTGAAGTCTGCTTGTGATTTTTATCCTGCTTCTTAATTACTTCAGCATTTGAAAGTCTGGGTTCTTTTTCTCTGTTTTTGAGAAATTTTTATACCCATTTGTGGGTTGTCCTTCTGGACAGTTGCGAATTTTGAGTTGCATTCGCGGGTTGTTCCACTCAATAGTCACGAATCATTCGCGACTTGCACTGCTTGACAGTCGCGAGTACTCCTGGAAACTGGGATTTTTGTGTGAAAGTTTGCTTGTTCTTTTTCCTGTTAAAAGTCCTATTTTCTGAGAAGATTTTCTTTAAGAGTGCTGTAAAGTTGTTTTGAATGTCTCAGGTGATCACATCTTGAGTACCTTTGAAAGCCCTTGAGTCCTTTTTTACTTGTTTTATTTACTATTTGCATCTTGAAGTTTCCTGGCCTGTTTGGGTTGTTGGTAAGAGTGCCTGAGTCTAGATCAGTGATCAGGGTCTTAGACTCTGTCTTTCCAGTCTGCTTTCTGTCAGTTATTGGTATACACTTGCCTGTTTAAAGTCTGCTTTGATTTTGTGTCAATGCTTGCACCCAAGCTAGGGTCCTAGCCTGCTTTTCTTGCTGGTCTCTTGGTCCTGTGTGCCTTTTTACTTCAGTTTGTAGTTTTTATACAGTTCATAAGTGTCAAGTTTACTCAAGTAGTGCATTGTAGATGCATAGTACTTTTTTTTGAGCATTTTTTAAAGTGAAAAACAAAACATAGTTAATCTTTTGCATTGTAATTTTTGCATAAAGTAGTGTTTGTTTCAGTTTGAAAAATATTATCTCAGAAAAATACAAAAACATAGGGTAGTTTTCTCTTATTAAGTGCTGTTAATTCATCAATACATATTTGAAAAAATGAAAAGAAGTTTGTTTTATAGTGTTAGGTTGCTTTAGATGCACTTTTACTTTCATTTATTTTCTACTGAGTCAAAACACCATACAGTCCATCACTTCCACTTCCTTTCAGTAAAGAACAGCCCTTAAAATTAACGCATAAATTTAAAATTTATTAGTAAGCTTTATTTTTAGGGCCTTTCACCTACTAGCTTAGGCTAGATTTGTGGGCTAGGGAGTGTAAACTTCCCACAAATTATAAAATCAGACGTAGTGGACCATTCTTAGGTAAATCCTTGGTTCTACCGCTGTATCTGGGAAGCTCCTATCAAACGGGAGTTAAGCACTAGGCCACGTGGAGGCTTGGACAGAAGGGATAACCCCCCGAATCCTTGTCAAAACGTAACCCAGGACTTTTATGCATCTGGGGATTCTGTCCTAGACAGAGTTTCGGGCTCAGCTACCCTACCCATGCATACGAGTTCGGCTGACGACTGTCCCCCCAGACAGTAGGTATTGTCAAGGTAGCCTTAGTCTCTTGTCTTTTTAGGGCTCATACCCAGGTAAACCGGAAGGTTATTTCTAGTTCATCTTGAACGGACTTGGAAGGTAACCCTTGTGGAAAGTGTAGGAGGGAGTTTGGGTGGTTCCTCCGCTTGTGCCTAAGAACCCCTCGAGGACACCAAGTAACTGTTCATCAGCTTTCTTCGGGAAAGCATATCTTTATAGCCTGTTTTGATTGCTTGAGACTATAGGATCTTTTTAGTGTATGCTCTGTGGATCTGCTTGTGTTTAGTTGGCCTTAGGGTGTGATTTTTTAAAAGTATTAATTTTGGAGGACCAAGAGATTACAAGGTCAAGAAGGTTGAGAAACCTTCCTCCTCTCACACCACTGGAACCTCCACCTTACCCCAAAGGCAGAGACTAAGCACAGGTGGTTCTTTTGAACCAGTAGGAGTAAGTGAGGTTCTTGGTGAACCAGAATTAATAGCTAACCGCTTTAACTTTGACATAGTCGAGATAGAGGAATTGCAAGATGATAAGTTTGCAAGAAATTATAATACCCCCTTGACTGATTTGAACGATCCAGTGATCGTGCAAGTTAGGCCTTTTAGTTCACCAGTGCTAGGTGTACCTGTAGGTACAGCTATGTATTCTAAGGGAGAAAGTTCATTTGTTTTCACCTTAACCCTTCCGGTTGAAGGGGTACTACCTCCCCCAGTTAGTACCCCTAGATCTAGTTTACCTTCCACACCCTTAACTCCAGCAAGCCAGGTGGTCCAACCACCGGTTTACTCGAACATTGGAAGTATGTCTAGTGATATGGCTACTGGGATTCCTAGTATGCCTACAATTCCTTCTTCCTTCCCTTACACTACCCACAGTGGTTCAGTGGGATCCTCGTCCTTTGTCCAAGGATTCCCCTGGAATGGGGGGCACATACCCCCATCCAGTCCATACGTAGGTCCACCTCCTTCATATGTAGGAGTGCAGTTTGGGAGAAACACCTCTTACAGGAAAAGCTACCAAACCCCTATTTCGGTCCCATACACGAGCTCTCCCTTCTCTTTGTTTAGTGAAGGGATACCTGCTCCAGTATTTCAGACCCCAATTTCTATGGGGACGGTCCAAACTACTTACACTGCACCTCCCACCTGAAATCCGGTGGCTTACGGATGGAATCCGTTCCAAAGCAACCTTCCCATCTCACAACCGGTGTCTAAGGGAAACCCCACTTTTACCTATGGGCATTCAGGGGATGGACCCTCGAATACCCAAGATGGCACTTCTAGTACACCGGTTAGGCCCAAACTTTCTTTTCTGGAAACTTTGAACTTGCCAGAGTTATCAAAATTGATGAACGATTCGGTGAGGCATGACCCCTTATGGCAACCTGTTCCCACCAAACTGCCCTCGGACATCCCTAAGTTCGAAGGTAAGGCTGGTGAAGATCCTGGGGCACATGCCACCACCTTCCATCTATGGTGTTCTTCCAACTCATTGAATGAAGATTCAGTGAGATTGAGGTTGTTCCAGAGGACCTTGACAGGCACTGCGGAAAAATGGTACATTGAGCTTCCTTCTGCTGCTTTTAGTAGCTTCTGGGACCTAGCTAGTGCTTTCCTTAGTCACTTTCAGCTTCCAGTTCGTTACGAATTCAGAACGGATTTGTTGTCCACTTTCAGACAAAACAAGGCAACCCACATCTCAGATCATATCCAAGAGTGGAGGAGGCGAAAGAGCCTAATCAAAGCTACCATCCCTCCTGATTTTCTATTAGAATGGTTCCTTAAATCTTTATTGCCCTATATATCTAAGGATGTTTCCACATCAGGAGTGACTAGTGAGGAAGAAGCCATACTCAGGGACCAGCAGTTGGACTCGATTTATTCACAGTCTGGGATTCTATATGAAATTATCCCTGAGGCACAGAGGCATTCACATGAGGCCGAGAAACCTAAGCCGTTGGACCCCATGCCAATGGTGTGGTTGGGTCCGTAAACTCTCCCACAGTAGAGTCTTTGACAAAACAACTTCACCAATTGTCTGTCAAACAGTCTACGGCGGAGGCAGCAAAGGCTTCCCCCTCCTCCCAAAGTGCAAATGTTTTTGCACAAACCTCTTTGAAGGGCAATCAACAGCCCGGCGGGAAGAAGAAGAAAGGTAAAAAGGGAGAGGGAAACCAAAATCAAAACAAGCCAAAGCCCGCAAACCATGCTGATGGGGGCAAAAAGGAAAAGAAGAAAGTCAATTTCCCTTGTAAGTTGTGCCAAGGGGATCATCTTACTCATATTTGTCCCCTCATGGAACAAGCTCAGAAGCTGTTACAAACGCAACCGCCGGCTGTCCTGAAGGATCCATTTCCCCAAGGACAGAATTCTGCTTCAGCTTCTACTGTAGCAGGGGGTAGTCAAACTGCTCCTGACCCTAATTATATCAACATGGTACGATCCTCAACTTTGTTACAAACCAGGAACAAGAACTATGAGAAAGAGACTGATGAGAAGGGTAAAGCTGTAGGTGAACCTTCCAACCCTCTCACTATAGAGAAACCTGCAGAAATAATGCCAAAGATACCCAAAGGTATCTTTAAGAAGACTTTGCATAACCCAAATGCCCGAGCCGCTTCTAACTACTCTGTGGTTGAAGACTTGGCCCAGACTCCTTGTGCAATGTCATCTTTGGAGGTGCTATAGAGCTGTCCCGCTCAGCGGAATTCCCTCTTAGCAGCTCTAGGTAGCATGGACTCTTCGAGTCTCTTAGAGAAATTTAATCTCTCTGATGTCAAAATTCGCCTCCCTTATCATGTAGCTTTATCGATAGATGTTGTCCATGGTGGTAAGACCATTGGACGAGCAGTTGTTGATGAGGGAGCCTCTACTTGTGTTATGTCCCTGGCCTGTTGGAAAGCTCTCGGATCCCCAGAGCTGGTCCCATCAACCACTTTACTTACTGCTTTTGATGGAAGGTCTTTTCGTCGACATGGTATCCTACCAGCTTTCGAGATTAAGTTGGCTGGAAAAGCAGTCTCTGTTGAAGTCGAAGTGATTGATGCTCCATTGGACTACAATTTTCTTCTGGGTAGGAATTGGACTTATGCAATATCTGCTATTGCATCTGCTGTCTTTCGTGTCGTGGTTTTTCCACATGAGGGCAAGCTGGTCACTGTTGACCAACTTGATTTTACTCGAAAAGGCCGCTTAGAGTCTAAAGATTCCACTGTGCCATTGGTTGATCAGGCCAAACCTGCTGCACAGAGCTTGGGGGCTGGACTGTACGCATCATTGATGGGCACATTCGGTATTCCAGCTCTAGTCCTTTATATCGGTGCTACTACTGTAGGGAAGTCCATTGATTTGGTGGTCAATAGGACTGATCCTTGGGTCCTCCCAACCCCTCAAGAACCGGAAGTGCCCTTATCTTCAGTGGAAGTGGCATATCAAGCTATTACCCAAACCACTGTAGATCCCATTCTAGATCCTCTTACAGTCTCGGATGATCTGGAAGAAGTTTATATGCCTACATGGGCGGAGAACTCTTTACATTCCATAGATTTCTTAGACACCGTTTTACCTTCAGATGAAGCTATTTTGGAAGCTATGTGTTCACGTGATAAGATATGTGAGGATCTTCATCACCGATCTTATTTCCTTCCAGAGCTAAGCAAGATAGAAAACCAAGAGTTTCATGTGAGACTGGCGGATGATGTTGATACACCTGTCAACCCTTTACCTAGGGAAGGAGTGTTTGCCGAGGGGAATATGGCAAACATTTCCGCTACTATACCGATCAACATCTCTGTAAAGCCAGATGTCGTGGAAAATATCCATATAGGTGCAAACTGCTCTCCAGAGGAGATTTTCATTTATACTGCCCTTTTCAAGGAATTTCGCGATATCTTTTCCTGGTCATATGAGGAGATGCTAGGCATTGATCCATCTATTGTTCAACATGATATCCCAACCTATCCTGATGCTAAGCCGGTTCAGCAAAAATTATGCCTCGTGAACCCACGTAAAGCGGCGGCTGTGAAGGCAGAGGTAGAAAAACTGTTGAAAGCAGGTTTTATATATCCCGTTGCTTTGACTGAGTGGGTGTCCAACCCAGTTCCTGTCGATAAAAAGAAAGGGACTATTCACGTTTGTACCGACTTTCGAGACCTTAACAAAGCCTGTCCCAAGGACAACTACCCTACACCGTTTATTGATCAAATCATAGATGCATGTGTAGGTAGCGAGGTATTCTCATTTATGGATGGTTTTTCCGGCTACAATCAAATCCAAATCAAACCGGAAGACCAGCATAAAACTGCTTTTATTTTCCCTTGGGGTACATTCGCGTATAGAAAAATGCCCTTTGGATTGAAAAATGCAGGGGCAACCTTTCAACAAGCCATGAAATTTGCTTTTCATGATATAAAATCCATTGTCGAGCCTTACCTGGATGATCTTCCTTCTCATTCTCCCAAGAGGATCCAGCATCCAGATCATTTACGGTTGATTTTTGAGAGATGCAGATACTATAAAATTCGCTTGAATCCCCACAAGTACGTTTTCTGCGTCGAATCAGGTAGATTGCTTGGATTCATTGTCTCTAGTAGGGGCATACAGGTGGATCCCTTAAAAGTCAAGTCCATTGTAAATCTGCCTCCTCCTCGTTCACTTAGGCAACTTCAGAGTCTACAAAGAAAGTCTAACTTCCTTCGATGTTTTATCATTAATTATGCCAAGATCACAAAAGGTTTCATGCACCTGCTTAAACAGGACACCCCATTTGTATGGGATGAAACTGCACAACTCGCGTTTGAGGCATTGAAGAAAGCCTAGTTGTCGGCTCCTTTATTACGCCCGCCAGATTACTCTAGGGATTTCATATTATATCTGGCCGCGTCGGAGTCTACCATTGGGGTAGTTCTAGTTCAGGAGGATGACAAGCTCATTGAGCATGCTGTCTATTATCTTAGCCGTGCTCTGGTTGGGCCTGAGCTTAAGTACTCCCACGTCGAGAAGTTAGCCTTAGCGACTGTTTATGCTGTACAGAGGTTATGGCACTACATCTTACTGAGGACCACTATTGTAGTGGCGGATGTAAACCCTTTCCAATATGTTTTATCCCGACGGATTGTTGGGGGAAAATTCAATAAGTGGATAGTCATTCTCCAAGAGTTTGACTTGGTTTTCCAATCCACTAAATCTAAAAAGTCCTTAGTTTTTGCAGAGCTTATAGCAGAATTCCCTACGGAAGAAGATGTAGTGATTCAAGATGACTCATTCCCAGATGAGCACATCTTCCTTATATCAACCTCTGATCCTTGGTACAGAGATATTCTTATATATCTCCAGACTTTGAAGTATCCTACCGCTTACTCTAGGGAAGACCTACGCAAGTTACGTCTTCATGCTAAAAACTACCTCATAATAGGAGATACATTATATCGAAGAGGGGTAGATTCTTTCTTGCCTCGCTCCCTTACTCATGAGGAAGCGGAAATTGTCCTAAATGATTCCCATAGCAGAGCATGTGGGGGTCATTTATCTGGGTTAGCAACGGCCCAGAAGATATTACGTGCCAGGTCTTTCTGGCCCACCATCTTTAAAGATTGTGTGGAAGTTGTAAAACGCTGTCATCCATGTCAGCTGTACACCAGAAAAATGCGGTCACATCCTGCTCCCTTGTTTCCCGTTGTCTCGATAGGCCCCTTCATGAAGTGGGGGATCGATTATATGACATGCAACCCAGCCTCGGCTGGGGGGCATAAATACATCATCGTCGCTGTCGGCTATTTCACAAAATGGGCAGAGGCAATGCCTACTTTCAAAGACAATGGGGAAACGGCAGCTTACTTCATGTTTAATCAGATTATTGCTAGGTTTGGTATTCCCAAAGTGATTGTCACTGACCATGGTAGTCCTTTCCAAAATCACATGATGACAGAGCTAACCACAATGCTCATATTTCGACAAGAACACTCTTCTCCTTATTATCCGTAAGCAAATGGTCAGTTCGAGGCTGTAAACAAAACTTTAAAAACTATACTTAAACGTACTATTGATGCATCCCGTTCAAATTGGCACATCATGTTATATCCTGCTCTTTGGGCTTATCGAACCAATGTCAAAACTGCTACGGGTTTTTCCCCCTTCCAACTCGTTCACGGGGTGGAAGCTATTACGCCGATTGAATGCGAAATCCCATCCTTGCAGATAGCTATTCATGTGCTACCTGACACAACTGAGCTTGAAGAGCAATTGCTCCATTTAGAACACCTTGATGAACAACGTAGAGATGCGTTGACTGCAAATCAGGCTCATAAGAAAAGGGTTAAATCTCAATATGATAAAACGGTCAAACCTTGGGTTTTCTCTGAGGGGAAACTTGTCTTGCTCTAGGACCAAGACAAAGAGCCTCTGGGGGCGGGAAAATTCAAGGCTATGGGGTTGGGACCCTATGTTGTGTCTAAAGTTTTGAGTAAAGGTGCATATGAATTAGTGGATTATGATGGGAATAAGCTGCCTGAGCCTAGAAATGGGCTCTACTTGAAGAAGTACTATGCCTAGGCTTAGCACTTTTTCTTGTATATTAATGTATGTATTTTTATGTACATTAGGTTGTCAGTTTCATTTTTTATACTATCTGCTAGTTGTTGTAGATGTCTTCCGAGATGTATGTAGGTTTTGCTGATGGCGCCAGCCGTCACACTTGTAACCTGGCTTTGGCAGCATGGGTTATCTACTCCCCCTCACGACAGCTTGTTGCCGCAGGTGGCGCTTGTCTAGGTCCTGCGTCCAATAATGTTGCTGAGTATAGGGCTGTCATTGAGCTCCTATGGGATGCCTTGTCACGAGGCATCACCCAGCTTGAAGTCCGTTTGGATTCTCAGTTGGTTGTTTCCCAGCTCAATCGAGCTTACCAGGTGCGTCATCGTACATTGTTACGTCAGTTCATGCAAATACGTTTACTGGAAAGACATTTTGAAGTTATTACTTTTAATCACATTCCACGAAACCAAAATTCATTAGCTGATGCATATGCTAACGATATTTTGGACTGGCATCTCACACACATTCCATAAAATATACAGCAAATACATAAGAAACATTTGTAAATAAGCTGACAACCAAACACAAATATATATATATATATATATATATATGTAAATATCTGTTCATACAAAGGATAGGTCAAGTCTGATCCGTAGATCCTATCATGTACAAAATATACAAAAAGTGGATCAACATCCATCAAAATGCTCTAACACTAAGCCTTCCCGCCATGGCCACTAGGACCTCCTTGGTCCCCGTGATCTCTGTGCCCCCTGGCTTCCTCAACCTCCTCGACTTCAGCAGCCTCCACTGCATCTCTATATACACATACTGCTCTGGCTACCCATCTGAAAAGACGTAACCAGGCCGGTGGAACCCCAACTATAGACTCCTGCATAGCTACAAGGAGATGCTCTATCTGTATCGTAGGTACTCACTCGGTCATCCTGCCTAGCTTCGCCTCCAGTACCGTGACCAATCCTGGGTCTCCCCCTGCAACAGGACGTACGAAGGTACATGGGTTCCCTGCAGGGCGGACTGGTCCAATATCTGCATTTTGACACATGAGTAGGGTTAGACTTATGCATATGTATATATCCTATCATTTGAAAATCCATAAAAAATTGATAATGATAAAAAATAAAAAATGACTTACCCATCTCTCCCCATGCTCCTCCTGGAGGGAGGACTAGGTCGGGATCACCTCGAAAATCTAACCCAGCGTATGGAAACTGCTCCAACGCTGGCACCTTCCATTCCCACCATGAATAGAAATCATCATCATACATGCTCTGTACTACATCTCCTCCTGCTTGATGGAGGAAGATATCTCCCCACCGGCTCAGCTTTGGCTGCCGTGGATGACGGACCTGTAAGGGTATCGCAGGGCTCATAGCTGGCACCCTCTCAAAGAAGAACGCTACCAATATACTAGCATAGCCAAATTTCTTCCGCCTCCCCCTCCTACAGTCGGATAATTGCCTCCTCATGATGGGGGAAATCCCTGTACACCAGTCAAAGAGGGAACCTCTAAAGCAATCCACCGCCACTCTCATCTGAGTCCTGGTGGCCAAGTGTAATCCTGCTGACCCTGAAAGTATCACTATAGTACTGGCTAATACCTGTAATGTAAGATCCTGAATATCTGCGATGAGAACGCTGCTGCCTTTCTTTTGAGTACCCGGCCTACAGAATACATCGACATAGTTCTGGACACTCAAGGGGTCCCCACCCCTGCTAGTGCCCTCCAGGTTCACCGGTGCTCCCCGATGTGATAACCCGGTTATGAAATAGATGTCCTGTGTGGTAAGCTCCAAAGTATCACCCTGGATATTGAACATCCCTAGGTCATGGTCCCAATAATGTACTAAGAACTCTAATATGCGGACATTGGCCCGCATAGGTGATGTGCAAAAGAACTTGAGCAGCCCACTATTTCGCAATGCTTGGATGGTAGGTGGGCTTTGGAGAGCCGCTTGGTCCATCATCTCATGTTCCCTCTCCCTCCACTCCAGCACCATGTTTTCCCTGACAAATAAACATAGTTTAATTCAGTATTTCACCATAAAAATATTAAAATTTTAAAGCTTTTATCCTTTGCGCAGCATGCGCGACTGTCCATTAGGACAAGTCGCGAGTCATTTGTGACTTTCCTATGCAGCAACTCGCGCATGAAATGCGTATTCGCGGCTTCCATGCGTAGTAACCCGCGAATACATTTTGCATTTTTTATGTTGATGAAATAAACTGAATTGACCATCAATTTTAAAATTTGTTTGGATGAAAATGAAGAGCTCAGGTTGTAGAGTTACCTGAAGCTGACGGATCTGAATTCCGACGGTCCAATTGTCCACGGCAAGCAATCAAAGCTAGAGAGTAAACTTTCCTTTTTTGGCTCAAAAAGTGTAAATGGTAAGAAATGATTTGATTTTCAAACTATTAATAGAAATAAAATTTCGTAAAGTGGGTCTTTTTATATAGTTTGAAATGACAATTGATTAATATTACCCCTTTTTTGCCTTGGAACTGGTTTACCTACTTTTACAAAGTGTTGATGCTTCTATCGGGTGGTTTTTGCTCATTCCAACACTTGTTGGCATATTATCACTCCACATTTACCTTAGTACTCAACATTTTTGCCATGTACTATGGTATTTTAAGCCATTAGCCCCCTGTCTCTACCATTGTTCTTCTGTGGCTAGGATTCCTTTTCATGAGTATCATTCTTATATGCCATTGCCATCCTTTGATACTCATTTCTGTCACTGTTTCAGGCCCTGGGGTTTCCTCATGGCTATTTTTCACGCCAAATAGAGCTTCTTATGAATCTCTCTTTACAAGCTATCCCTTTATAGGACTCCCCGCCCTTATGGAGTTTCTTTAGGCCCAGGTCTGACTCCTTCAAAACAGACTTGATTGCCGAGTTATCTCGTCCATTTAAGCTCGTTAAGAATATGTGAACGGGCATCCGCATTGGTGGTAGGTTGTCTCTTTCTCGGACCATGCTGAATAATATGAGAAAGGATCACTCTCTTTTCTTCGGAATTGAGAAGAGTATTCTCGGGTATAGGTTTATCACTTTTCCGGACCTGAGGGACTAAATTTACAAAAAAGGAACACCCAAGTTGAGCTTAGTTTTCTCTTTTTCGTGCTCTGGACCCAAACATGAAAAAGATTTCGAGTGTACTTTGTGTCTTTTTCATGCTCGTTAAACACTCAAGAACAAAGCAACGAGTTTATTATTGTAAGCCCCATTTCTCGTACTCAAATGGATCTTTCCGAGTGATCTTGCTTTCCTTCACACTCGTAAAACTCAAGCTATTTTATGCTGTTATGGAAGGAGCGTTGGGTAGGTGGTAATTTAACCTTTTTCGAACCTTCCCGACTAAGTACGAAAAAGGTTCACCTTTTCTTCTTCGAAAGTTAAGAGAGTTCTTTTGTGGTTTGTTTTATACTTTTTCGGCCTCAAGAGACTAAATTGGACGAAAAAGGACCCCCTGGAGTCTTCTTTGGCATTTTCAGACTCTCCAAATATGAAAATACCGCATGAGCATGTACTAGTTCGGGCTCATTAAATCCACGAATCAGTGTATCAAGCATTATTTTCCCATCTCTTCAAGCTTGTTAAAAAATGAAGA
>LPNX010003859.1:64576-104868 GCA_001517045.1 Pseudotsuga menziesii
TCCTAGACTCGTTAAAACTTAACAGGGAAGGTAAGGAAGAATTTTTCTCTTGTTTTCAGTAATGGCAGCATGTCATCCTTGAACATAGCACTCTTTGCTTTCCGATATCCATGTTCCAGTATACACTTGTGTTCAGCTATCACTTTGAGTTTTTGACTCCTCCTCTTGTCCATTATACCTGGGGAATCTGCTCATGTCTCCTACATGACAGATAAGTCTAGTTGTTCTATCTATCCGTTGTATGCTTCCTTGGGTCATCTCTATGTCATGCTCACTGTTCAAGGATTATACTTAATGTCTGATTTATCACCTGATCCTATCATTGTTATATCTGTTATCCATTTACTTGTGTCTCTCTTCTTTTTCCCAGTTCCTAGTCACTCTTGTGATCCGTTGGAGGATCTATTGCCTTCCCTATCACAGCATGGTTCCATTTCAGTACCTCCTGATGACGAAGACCTAGAGTTTTTTACGATGGTACCTCTGGATTCACTTTCATCATTGGTGAACTCCTTTGCTTCAGTTGTCAATTGTCATCTATTGGTTGACAAACTGTTGAATCCTTTCCATGTTCGACTTCAGCTTACCCTTATTCACATAGCTTGGATTTTACTGGTTCTTTGGGATCTTTTATGAAGACCTTAGTTCCTCACTTATGAACTAAGTTTTGCAAGACTATGTTCCATTTCTATATCCGGCTTCCAGATCTTTGAAGACTCATCATTATTGTATTGTGGCTTTGCTCCACCTTTGTAAATACGTGGTTTTTACCCGTATCATATGATGCACTCAAATATTGTAAAGGAGCTAGTGTTCCAGTAAATTGAACATAGCATCCTCAGATGTAACTTTGTATTTGACATTACTATGTATTTGTTTCAGGTACTCCTTCTGCTCCACTGGATTTCTGAGTTCTCTCCAGAGTTAACTATTATAATGTATTTCGGCCATCGTTCCCCTCTGACCTCACACATTAGGGGGCATCTGTTATACACCTGAATGGCACCTCTCCGTCCGAGTGCTGATATCCCTCATGTCGGCACACAAAAGGAAACTTATGGATTGAGGTTGCCCATATTCACTATACCTTGGCTTATGATGAAGTACATTCCCTATATACCCAGCTGATTACTTTGCCATTTTTTTCCATGTTGAGTTGTATTCGTGACTCTCTATATTGACAACTCGCGCATCATTCGCGAGTCTCCTATACAGCAAGCTGTGAATCCTTGTATTCGCGGGTTGCTCTTCTATATGGTCGTGAATCATTCGCGGGTTGCTATACTACAGACCCACGAATGGTTTCCTCAACATTAAAACATCAAACCACGCGCTAATGGAAGATTAGTTTACTCATTTAACTTAATCCTCTTAACTGCCACAACCTCCCTAACCTTCAAGAACTACCTCATTTCATCCATATAAATAGAGGCCTTGGGGAGGGATTTGGAGATACATACTTGGAGAGCAAAGTCATGCTGGTGGATTGTCTACAGAAATCTTTGGAGCAGAGAAACTCAGAGTCCTTTGGTGACAGAGGATTCCTTGTTCAGACATTGGGTTGTAACCTAAACTCTTTCTATTATTGTTAATAAATATATTACTTCTTCCATATGTGTTTCATATCTTGTGGATTGGTAAATGTTTACATTTCAATATGATATATGATTTTCCTAACCTGCATCTATATATATGAATTGCCTTGTATTTGGAAGAGTGTTTATTAACAGGTGAAAGAGGAACTATCCTGGAGACTTTGGAAGTGGATCAGAGAGGAAGAAGATAGCAAGGATCAACCTTCATGTAATACAAGTAAGTCCTACTACTTTCCTATTTCCCATTCTGTGCTTTTAGAGTCAAACTGTCTGCAAGTCATGAGTATGTTGGTAACCCCCCAGACCTAGGTTATTAGGTGAATTATCCTGTACTACACCCCTTGTACAAAAATTCCAACCCTCAGTCTTTCTTCAATCTTACCTTTATCTTAGTTACCCAAAAATAGTTACATAACTGAAAAAACTACTTTTTAGGTCATACTACCGAATTACTTAACAAAAGTAGAGTAGTACATATTAAACTAACTTTTTTCAAATACTAACTAATTACCAATATCATTTAAAGCATTTTACAAATCCTTAGCAGCCTCTGCCAAAAGAGCTATCCCTTCCAAATATTGAGTCTTCTTTCTTGTTTTCTAATGGTCAACTTCCACGTCTTTGACTCTTTTTGAAAGCTCTTGATTTTGCTGTGTTAGGTCTTGAATAGTTTGCTTCAATTCTGCATACAGACTTTGTGTCTGTCTTTTCCTTTTCAATGCTTCCTTAGAGACTGCAATTAACTCTTGATAATGGATATTGACCTCCTCTAAATCCTCTCTTAATATTTTGTTAGTAGCTACTAACCCCTCATTTGTTTCATGCAGGTATTCTATCTTATATTTGTATTGTTTAATACTCTCTGCAAATTTTCATTCTCTAAATCAATACACTTTCCTTATGAAACTAGATGCATTCCTTCTGGCATCCAAGGGATCTTCAATTTCTTAAAGATCTCTTTATCCTCCTCTTGCTTCCCTGTCATAGCTACAGGAGCCCCTGGAGATTCATCAACTTCAAAACTGCATTGGGTTGATGGTTCTGCAATCTTTTCTTTCTTTGCACAACAACTTGTTATGACTAAATGTTGCTTCATAGAATCATCTTGATGATGGTCTAAGACTACTTTCATTCAAACTTCTTTTAACATTTTTGAAATTTTGGTTTCAATGAATTCTAACTTATCCTCTGAAATAACCTGTTTCTTACCCTTCTTCTCCTTTACATTTAAATCATCATTCTCTTCTAACTCTTCTTGGGATGAAGAGTCTTCTATCACTATAATTTTCTTCTGAGATAACTTAGGGTTTAGCAATTTTTTCATATTCAATCTGAATTTATTCTTGGGTGTAGTCTTAGGCCTCCAACCTTCCCCAATCTCCCCTAGCATGCTCAAAGTTTTTCCTTGATGTTTAATAGAGGCTAGATGAACTACCTTTCTTTTAATTCCTCGTGACATTACCCCTTCTTCGTACTGTTCATGTAAATCTTGTTTGGTGTCAGCCCTAGCTTCATCAAACAATGGACTTTCCTTATCTTCTGAGTATACTCCCATAGGGACTTGTTCCTTTTCTATCAAACTTTCATTTACTTCCTGGTTTACTTCTTCATGAAGGCTATCTTCTACATGCTCCAAATCCTGCATTTGTCCCCTTGATATTTCATATTCCTCAACATTATTCTACTATTCATTTTCAACATTTTCATCCCTTTAGGTCACAGACTTTCCTTGCACACTATCTTCTTCTATCTCGACTATGACCTTTTTCTTCAATTTCTTGACTAAATTATGTCCTTTATTCAGCTACCTTTTCTTTCATTGGTCTTCTTTCTCAAATTGAAACCCAGACCAGAATAGAAAATAATCCCAAGTTTTTTCCTTCTTTTGGAGAACAGTACTTATGATTAGCTTTATTAGACCAGGATGAAATATGGACTGTTTAGTATGGTCTTGATGCTCCTTTAATCTACTAGACATCTTCTGCAGACTCTTTACGAAAAATAAAGGAAGGTTCATCTTTGATTCATGATTAAGATGTTGCAAAAGCATGAAATGATACTTAAATACAAATGCATATCTTCCTTCACAAGTTACATAACTTTGCAGAATTTTAATTGGTTCTCTCCACTATGGTTTGAACTTCTAGATATGCACTCCTTTACCCCAGTCTGTAACAACATTTGGAAGCAAGTAAAGCTGTGAATCAAAGGTAAAAGGTACCTTCTTGAACCAATATTCACCTTCTTTAGGGATCCATGTAGCCTCTGCTATTAGTTCTCTGGTCAGCTCAATCTTTAGGGTGTCAAAGGTAACTATGTCATTAACAAATCCCTGAGGAAACTTATATGAAACTTCTGTGTGATGTCCATCAATCTTCTCAAAATATTTTAACCATCCTGCTTCTAAAAATAACCTTGCACGGTGAGGGAATGCTTGAACCCAAGACATATCTGAGGGTTCAACTCTGTTTGTTTACCCAGTCCTCTTCATTCTGGATAATTGAACTTAAAAGTTGCTTCCTTCAGTAAAGAACTTAACTCTATTCAAATATTTGCAATTTTAACAGTCAATCATATGCTGAGAAAAGTAAACCCTTGAGCTGAATTTTACTTCTCAAACTGATAAGTATTTTAACTCTATTGACAGAGAAAATTTGACATTGAGCAAAATTGAGTTTATACACTAGCATTCTTAGTTAATATCCATAACTAATATTCTGTTAGTGTGAACCAGAATAAATGGAATATGATAGTAATTTGCTTCATACCTATCTGAATAATGGATTCAATTGCTAGAAATATGCTTTCATGTCTTCCTAGGTGTCCAATTTCATTCTTAAGTCTTTCTCTGACTGCCATGACAATGTTAAACAGTTATCCTGCAAATCCCTAAATTGTCGACCTTCTTCAATCTTTGATCACAAACTGCCAGATCTCGCCACAACTTCTATGGTTTTCATGTGTTTATGAAATGCGTATCTAATGGCAAATTTTCCTTATCGTGCATAATCATTATGGTTCCACTACTCTGTATCTCATAACTTCCAAACAACCGCAACTCACCCAAATGATTCCTCCCCTGATCTAATAACACTTGTAACAATGATTATTGTGGCTGAAAACATGTATCAAACTCATCGATAGGTGTGAAAGACTTCTCCTATGCATGGATTTTGAAAATTTCAAGCCAAAATCATTATTTTTCAGATAGCACGATTTTCTTGTAGCACGCGTGTTTATGTTTTTTGAGGTTGCGCTACAAGAATGTCTTTTTTAATAATTTTCAAAACAAAACTCATAGCAAAGGGTTAAACTTTGGTTAAATGGATTTAAATAAAATCTTATGATATTTTTTAGAACCTTTAAGTCATATATACATCCTACAAGCCCCTAGAAACCATAAATTTCACTAAGTAAAACCAAAATTGGAAAAAACCTATGAAATCAACTATAAGTATAAGCATAAAATCAAAGAAAAATTTAATGGAACCTAAAGTCAAAACTTAGAAATGAAAGAAAGACCATGTTTTAAAAAACAAGCAAATGCTTTAAAATGAGAAATAAAAACAGGATATAACATAACCAGAGAGTGAAACTATAGTACTGCTCGAAAAAAAAACACCATAGTGTAATGTCCCTTGTAAATATCTCAGAATCCTCTTGGATTCCTGCCAATAACTTTCATGAGGTTTTTGCATGAACCGAGAAACAAAAATGACAGAAAAAGAGAGATCTGTTCAGCTGTACGTTAAATATATCAAATATCCTACAAGCTAACGATAAAGAGTAGCGTCAACAAGCAGTGTCGTACACTCAACATTTAACTTTACACCAGACTGAAATGGCATAGGAGCAGATTTAGAATTAGTCATATGGAAACGAGCCAACACATCTGTAGCATACTTCGGCTAAGAGAGAAACATACCATCTACCATATGCCATATTTGAAGACCCAAGAAATAATGCAATAAACCAAGGTCAGTGATTTCAAACTGCTTTTGAAGATCACCTTTTAGATTTTGAATTAATGTAAGTTGGATTCTTGTGATGATTAGATCATCTACATATAAAACAACCATGAGAATATTAGTACCAAAGTCATGAACATACATATTTGGATCATATACACAACGATTAAAAAAATTCTTCAAAAAATATGCATTAATTTTATCATACCAAGCCCTAGGTGCTTGTTTGAGACCATATAATGTTATAACTAAATCATGTCACCATAATGTGATGAGATCCTTAACCCCTATGTATGCCCTAAATCCCAAAACTTGGAGTGGAAACTTGCTATGGATATCAATTCTACTTGAAAAAACCTAGCACCACGCTTACCCTTTGGCTAATGAGTGTACCTTGCTCAGCACCATATGTGTCATGTTATAGAGAAGCGGTGCCACCGTGGAAGTGATTTTTATTTGAAGTGGTTATCACCTAAACCGCTCTATCATAATGGAACAAAAGCGGCACCCTCAATAAAATGGGAAAAAGAGAAGTTTCTCGAGGATTCTAGATCATGAGCCTTGTGTCCTCCCTTATCCCTATCAATATGGGTTAGTTGAGCTCGAGATCCCTCCTGGTAGGATCTTAGAGCCACATCACTCACAATTATCTCAACTATCCCTATCCATTGAGCCTTATAAATACAAGATTATATCCATAGTTGAGGGAGGATAAGAATAGTAGAGTTATGCTGCTGAATGGATACCCTGGCCTAATCCATCAGAGAGCAATTGTGGAGCAAGTTGGAGCTATTGGGGACAAGGTGTTAGTTTTGTGAAGGAGTGTCTCAACACTAAGGCACATGGTTGTAAACTCTTTTAGTTATTTTCTAATGCAAATTTTATTTCCTTCCCACATGTTTGTTGTGTAAATCTCGCATATATGTTATTGGATTCCTTAGTCACTAATATGGATGTGTAGATGTTTTTCTAGTAGCTTTGATGTCTTTGTATGTTTGATATGTCTTACAGGTATACAGGTCTTTCATCACAATTATATTCTAGGCTTCTATAATGTTCAGGGAAGGTATTCAACTGAGTTATTCACTCATTTGTTCTGTATCTAAACCATTCACACCAGAGAAACAACTTCTATCCGCAGAAGGTGCATTATTCTTGATTACATATAAAGACTTGTGTAATTTACATACTAAATTTAATGATTCAGCATTAATAAAACCAGGAGGTTGTTGCATATAAATTTCTTCATTAAGATCACCATTTAAAAAAACACAATTAACATCCATTTGGTGTATTTCCCATTTATAAGATGAAGCAATAGATAAAATGGTTCTTAGTGTATTCATTTTAGCAGCAGGAGCAAAAGTTTCATTATAATCTATACCTTCAAGTTGATTAAAACCTTTTTCAACTAACCTAGCTTTACACTTTTCATTCAGTCCTTCTGCAGTGAACTTAGTTTTATAAACCCATTTACAACCAACTAAATTCTTACCAACAAGAAGAGGAACAAGAGACCAAGTCTTGTTCTTCATAAGAGACTCATACTCAGTAGTCATATCTTGTTCCCATTGAGGTTTACCTTGAGCTTAAGCATAAGAGGTAGGATCATCTGTGGCCAAAAATTTGGTCATAAGGGAAAATTTAGATCTAGTTCTATGAGGGTCAGAAAGGTTACCGACCTCACTACCTGCAAATTCAAGAGTTTTCCAGGCCCAAACAGGAAGGTTAGAGGAAACACAAGTTTCTTCAACTTCAATACATTCAGGTGGAATACTTGAACAAGAGGGTGAACTAGGATCAACAACAAGCATAGAACTAGAAGAAGAAACCAAGATATGAGTAACAGGAAACAATGGGATATTCAGTGTAACATGAGGTTCGACAGACTCAGGTGGTGAAGATACTTCAGCAAAGTGAACATCATTTCGGATGATAACACTATTATTAGAGGTATCAAATAACTTGTCAGCCTTAGAATCCTTAGAATAACCAATGAATATACATTTGTGAGACTTGAGATCTAACTTTTTCCATTTATCGTCAGGAATATGAGCCCAACATTCATAAGCAAACACCTTAAAGTTACTAATATCAGGTTTCCAACCATTCCATTTTTCCTCGGGGGTAACATGATTAACGGATTTTGTAGGAACTCAATTTAAAATAAAGTTTGCACAACTTACAACTTCATCCCAAAATCTTTTATGTAATCCTTTAGAATAAAGCATACATCTAGCCATTTCAACTAAAGTTCTATTTTTCCTTTCAACAACACCATTTTGTTGAGGTGTGTAAGGTACAGTATTTTGGTGTTGAATACCATGTTTAGATAAAAAAGATTCAAATTCATTCTTAACAAATTCCCCCCCATTATCTGATCTTAAAGTCTTAATCTTCTTACTAGACTCGTTTTCAACCAAAGATTTAAAAATTTGAAATATTGAAAAACCTTCACTTTTATTTTTGAAGAAATAAACCCATGATTTTCTACTAAAGTCATCAATAAAAGTAAGAAAATAAACTGTACGAGATAAAGAGGGAACTTCAAGAGGACCACAAATGTCACTATGAATTAATTGCAAAGGTTCTTTAGCACACCAAGCTTTACCTTTGTTAACATTTCTCTATGATGTTTACCAAGAACACAACCTTCACAAACATCGTTAGTAGAAGAAATATAAGGCAAGCCATGTACCATTTTAGTTAACAATTGCATTTTACCATAATTCAAATGACCTAATTTTTCATGCCATAATTTACTTTGGTCATCAGCGTGGGCAACATAGGAATAAAAAGGTTGTCTTTTAGTTGAGTTAAAACTAGAAAATTTATATAGACCAACAGTATGATCAACAGGACTAGAAGAAACTACTTTGAAATTTTGATTGATATCTTTAAGAACATATTTGTCAGGCCATGCTTCAAATTTAAACCCTTCTTGACAAGAATGATAAATAGAAAGTAAGTTAATGGGCATGTGTTCAACATGAAAAACATCTTCCAATTGACCATTAGTAACATTAACGTTACCACAACCAATTATAGAAAGTTGTTTACCATCACCTATAGAAACTTTCTGAGATATGTGTTTATGATTGTCATAAGAAGTAAATAAAGAAGCATTATGAGTCATATGTTTAGATGCACCAGAATCCATTATCCATTCCATGTTAGAAGAAGAATTATTAGGCAAAACAACATATGCACATAAAGCTACTTGAGAGTCATTAGAGGTTTTCTTTTTATATTTAGCCATTAAAAGTTTTGCTTTAAAACAATTCTTTTCAGGATGGTTAGTTTTACCACAATGTTTACAAGGATCATACACTTTCTTCTGTTTACTATGAGAAGCATCACAAGCATTTCTAGAATTAGTATTAGAAGGATTAGAACCTTTAGCATTATGAAAACTTTTCTTATGATTCTTATTAAGTGCAGTTAGAGCTTTATTAGGTGTGAGTTGTCTTGAAACAATTAACCTTTCTTGCTCATTGATCAATCCTTTATAAAAATAATCAAAAGTTTGCTTCGTAGTAATTTGAGACAATTCTAGAGCTCTATTCCTAGTTTGGATGAACATATCAAAACAACATGACATTTTACGTTTTACAAGAATAATAAGAGCAGTGTCAGTTTTCTTGTAATATTTACCACAACTATTTAATTTCTCATTTAAAGTTTTCAATTCAGGAAGATATAACTCAACGCTTTCAAATTCAGTAGGTTCAAGGTCAAAGATCTTCTTTTCAAGATATCGTATTTATCAAATATAGAGGAAAGAATTTACCATATTGGAACCGGGTTGTCTTATGCCTCAATAATTACCTAAACACTATCTGCAATAGTTTGACCAATGAGCCCCCTTGCTTTATCACTTTTAGCTTCCCATATAGCCAAATCATTAGCAGTAGTAGGTGTCTTGTGTTCACCATTAACTAGCCTCCAAATATTCTTACTCCTGAGAACATCAATTTTTTTTCTCTTCCAGGTAAGATAGTTAGAACCAACTAATGCAGGAACAGAAGCTACTTCGGAAGTCATAATGAGTGAAATTTTGTCAAGAAATACGAAACTTGAAAATAGTTGCACTTTACTAATCTGAATCTGCAAAAGCACAGCTAGAAACACAGTAAAGAAAAGAGGAGAAACTTTCACTCACAGCCCTGTGAAAAAAAAAACATGTGCCTAGAAAATCCTAGTCTTCTGTTCTGGTCACGTAGGTGGATCCAAAATGGTTGTTCCAATTCCAAAAACATGTTATAATAAAAAAAATGGTAAGAAATGACCAAGTTATGGCCCTTTTTTATAACTTCTATTTTTATTACCGAAAGGAAGCCTAGAAATGCCCAGTTTTATGTTCTAGTCATGGAGGTGGATCCAGAATGGTTGTTTCGATTCCAAAAATAGGTTGTAATAAAAAAAAACGGTAAAAAAAACCAAGGTACAGCTTTTTTGTATAGCTGTCATTTTTATTACTGAAAGGAAGCCCAAAAATACTCAGTTTCCTATTTTGGTCGCGTGGCTAAATTTAGAATGACATTTCCAATTCCAAAAATAGGTTATAATAAAAATACCGGTAAAAAGGGACCAAGCTACGACCCTTTTTTATAACTGTTGTTTTTATAATCAGAAGAAATATCTCCTTGAGGAGAGCCCCGAAATCATGTAGATCTATAGAAAAAACATCAAGAAACCCTTGAAAAAAATCTGCAAAAATCTTACATAACAAGTTAGGGTTAGGGTAAAAAAGAAATAATGCAAAAATATGCCTAGATCTGAAGAGAAGTCTAATGGCTACCATATAGAAAACAAATATACAACAAAATGACCATGCCCAAATGATAATTTTTATTTATTGAAAGCTATAGAAGGTACTAGATCATAGCAACCCGCTCTGATACCATGCTATAATAGTAGAGTCAAGCTAAACTAGTTAACATATCTAAGCAACGAACAACATATCATAAAAGATAAGAACAAGAAAAGAAAAGGACAAGAGAACACTAATATACGTGGTTCACCCTAATGGGTTACATCCATGGGAAGGTACTCTTCTATTATCTCCAAAATGTCTTCTCCAATCTTACAAGAGAGCAAAGCACAAATACCCGAAAGAATATAGATGATGTACAATAGTGTCACAATAGTACCACTACTACATCAAGAATACATGATATGTAGAGATTCACTTTACCCTATTATATACTAAGAGATGAGGAGGAATTACTCTCACATATTGCATGTGGGATAATAGAATTCTCCAAAATAACATCTCTTAATACAATACCATGGACAAATACTCTACACAAGTAAATACAACACCATATAACTATGGGTTAAATGTATTACTCTTTTACATATGATTGTAGACAACTTTCGACATAATACAAAGACATTATTACCTTCCAAGGAATATAATATATTCCAACACACATCAGAGACGATGTGACAGTTCTTCGGGGGAATTCGTAACTCGTGTCGCCTCATTTCATCAAGTGTCACAAAGGATCCAGAGATGACAGTTCAAGCAAAATCAGATATTGTTGTCAATGAAGCTTTGAGGACAAAGCTTCCCTTAAGGGGAAGGTAGTGTAACAATAAATTAATAAATCAATATTAATATTAATTTATTATTAATTAAAGACTATCTAAAGTCAATAGTCATACCCTTTTATGAAAAGGTGAATGGCGGGCTTTTATAAATCCCAAATCTTTGTAACTATTTATCATCTATTATAAAATAGATTTTTACATTACCATTGATCCATTTATGGACCACTTACGTTACTTACATTGGGTTTTCCCGTAAAAATAGTAGTTTACTGTTCCAGTGGGTTTTGCAAAGAAATATGGGTAATGTCATTCCAACATAAAAATCTGATATGTTTTATGGCAAAAAACAAACTCAGATATGATTGATATAGTATATTAACATTAACCGTTAATTACATTTATGAGTTCAAATTCATAGATCTTATTTGTTGTAAATGATGGAAATGAGTGAGAAGTATATGAATGGCTTGAGTAGATTTCCTTCTCCCTTGAAGTGCTATTAGGGTCGATTATAAGTACATAGATGACTAAACCGAGTATGATATTGACATTATAAGTATTAAAGCACTAGTGTGGATATTGAGTAGATTCTTGAGGATTCATGCTCAGTGGACTTGAAGGAAGTTATAGGAATGGTTGTTGAGGCAGAGTTCTGGGAAAAAATGTGCTTGGAATGTTTGTTGTGGAAGGTATAGGATTAATGAATAAATGAGACTACAAAAATTGTAGCTTCTGGAATGATGGATAAGTTGTGTAAGTGATGACAAAGTGGCAGTGATTGATTGAGTTTTTTTTGTTGAGGTAGAAGAGATGGGTTTGAGGAAGAAAGAAAAACAGAACTAGAGGATTGTTGAAGAGTAGAAAAGAAGGGTGTTGTAGTAAAGGGTGAATCTGTTCTAAGCACTTTTAATGGTTCCAACAAATGTAACTTGAAAAAATCACACGATATTATTGGAGAAAATTTGCTCCTAACGCTTGAATTATTTCTTCTTGTTAACTCTGCATTTTAGTTGTTTTCCAAAACATAATTTGAGGTTGAAGTCCATTTGGGGTGTCTCCTACATTTTTAAGACTAAAAATTACAAAAAACACAAATAAAGTTGGAATCCATAATCTAACAAATGATGTACCTCGTGTTTTCTATTGTAGTGTTTGTTTGTTATTTGGTTCATGAATTTCATTAAAAAAATTCTATCATTCCTTGCTACCTCTATAAGTTTCTCCAGTAAGTCTCAGTTGATTTTCCTTGCTAATTGTTGGTATTTTGATTTAATACTTTCATCAAATACTTGATGATTCCTCTTTGATAGAATTATACTACTCCTTTTCTACAACATATCTAAAGGTATTTGCATGCATTTATGGTGTTCTATTGTTGACTTGTGTTTGCAATGGGGTTTTGCAATGAAATGCGTGCAAGATTGTTCCAACATACAAATATAATATATTTTATGGAAATAAAAAAACTCAAATATGGTTGATAAAGTATATTAACACCAACCTTTAATTACATGTATCAGCTCAAAATCATAGATCTTATTTGTTGAAGATGGTGGAAATGAGTGAGAAGTCTGTTGGTGTTGATCGGAATATTTCACCCCCTGCGGACAACAAGGTGTTCCGCTAGTATGAATGGTTCAGATCCAGAAAAAATAGATCACAGAGGTTGATAACTCCCCCTGGACGCTGTAGATATCTAGAATACAAGGCTTTGATAGTTCACCTGTGTACCTGCAAAAGAGTTCAACACAAAACGGATCAAAGCAACCAAAATATGATCTACTAATCTATGCTAGTGACTAAGAAATCTAGCAATATATATCTGAAATCAAACATCAATAATATATATGGGATAGAAAATCAACTTGCATTAGAAATATGAAGAAGTTTACAACCAAGCCTTAGTGCTGACATGCATCTCCATGAAACCAGCTCTTCATCCCCAAACGCTCTGACTCTAGCTCTCTATGCTCTCTCCAAATGATATTGAGCCAAGAATCAGTAAAATAACATAACAATACCTTCAATGTTTCTCCCCTCAACCATCTCTATGAGCTCATATTTGTACGGCTTTAATGGATAGAGATGGTTGAGAAATTAGTGGGTGAGGCGGCTTCTAAGATCCTATGATGAGGGATCTCGAGCTCAACAAACCCATAGTAGTAGGGATAAGGGATATCTCGAGGCTTATCATCTAGAAGCCTCGAGAAGCTTCTCTTTTTCGCTTTTTACCCAGGGTACCGCACTTCCCCTTCTATGACAAAGCGGTTCTGGTAATAACTTCCTATGGACCAAGGGTGACAGGCGGTGGCACTGCTTATGGACAACCAATGAAAAGTGGTGTGAATAGGGGTACTGCTCCTTGATAATGGAGGGTGAGTGGTACTGGGAATTTGTATGACAGATTGATAAGAAACCATTTAGTCTTCGCTCTAGAATGCTGGGATTTCAGGGCAAGTAGGTATGTCAAAGGTCTTATCACATGATGGTGACAGGATTTTGGTATAACAGGATGCCCCCCAAATCATGAGTCTTAGAGTGATATGATAAACAAGAGATTTGAGAACAAGTCATTTCCAGGAGATAAAAATGTTGGCTCGATCGGAGTATGCAGTCAAGTAGGCATCTGTAGTACATCAGTATGTTGACTCATAGACACAAGTAACCAAACTCATAGTTGCAGACCAATACAAGGCAAATCCATGAGTGGAATAAATAAGCATGGCTACTAGAATATAGCGTAGATCCATGTGATAGAGGACTCAAAATTGGACATAGCTACCAGACATACAATGTAGATCTATGTCATACAAACGCAAATTTGAGCATAAACATGACCATACAAATGTGGATGCATGCTAGATATACAAAACTCCTTCACAACCTGGGGAAAAAGCAATGAGCACTTTTTAAATAAATACTCAGGGTCTTCATCTCGTCTTCCACAAAATACGATTCTATCCATGTGATTACAATTATCTGAAGTCGAACATGGTAGAAACCACTTGATTACTGGCCAATGATGTGAACCGTTAACAAGTGCGAGGGAGATCACCATTAATGTCGATGATTCCCAAGGTACCTTAGTACAATCTACTGAGTGCGAATAGATGTCCTGATGTCGAACATCCAGTCAATTCTATCGATCAAAGGTCAATGATGTGAACCTATGTCGAGAGTGAGAGAATCTATCATTAAGGCATACAGATCTCAAGGTACTAAATATTGTTTCTAAGACTATTTCCCGGATGATGAGTTGATGTCAACGGGAATAGTCTCATCGAAGGAGAGCCATGATGAGTCCCACATCGACGACACAAAACTTAGAACATAGTTCTGGAATCATGTGAATGTAGTAACCATATGACTAACTCAAAGATATTAACACAAAGACTGTGTATACTGTAGAGGTAAGACTTCTTCAGATTCCCTTTGAACATCGAGCGGCACGACAAAATGACTTGGCAGCATGACTAGACAGGACAGATACACAATGCGATAGTGCACAATGCATTCTTTTGAAAGACTGAAAGGATTGGAATGACTCATGAAATTGGATCATCACGGAGATCAGCTGAATACCCAATTGACTGACATGATTGTGCAGACAAGTGCCATTTTCAAATTTAAGAACAAACAACTGCAATTATTTGCAAAATGATTCCCTTTCCCATTTCCCCCATCATGATCGATGAGTGCCTCTTTTCGGTTTTACTAGTTCAAAGAAGGTAACAAACACTCGATATAGCTTGTCAGAAGACAAGTCCAGTCCCATTTATTTTACAAACCCGAGAGAGGATGGGTTCATTCCCAAAATGGGTCTCTCAATGTTTAATTTAACGAGTCCACTGAAAGAAAACTCGGTATCGTTCATGTTTAGAGAGTTTGAATGAATACGGAAGGAAACTCCATGGGGGTCCTTTTTCGTATGATTTAGTCTCTAAGGCTCGAAAAAGTGTAAAATCATACCTTAGAGAACTCTTCTAGTCATGATTGGTTGGAGTGTTCCTTTCTTGTAAATAGTCCTGTCCGAACCAAGAAAGAGATAACCTACTGTCGGATGGATGACTCTTGAAATACTTTAACGAGTGTGAAGAAGACAAGATCGCTCGACAATATTTTCACATTTTGAGAGTCTGAAAAGAGATTAAAGAGGACTCTATTATACTTTTTCATGTTTGAATCCATAGCACGAAAAAGTAATAACTAAGTTCAGACCACTTTTCATGTTTTAACTAGAGCACGAAAAATGAAAAGTAAGCTCAACACCATCTTACTGTTTTTAACGAGCTCAAAGATTAGTTGAAAGAATGCTCAGGGATTGGTTTCATTTTTATGCAAGCTTGAAACCGATGGGTAAACTGTGCTTGAAAAATCCCATTAACATGATATACAAAGGTTGGAATCTTTCCCCCAGCATGATTGCTAGTGAAGCCTACCCCTAGCATGGTTGCTAGCGGCTCAACATGCCCCCAAGCTTCGTTTCATCTGACGATTCTTATTCCATACCCAACATAAAAACCTGGTTACTAATGTGAAAATGTTCACCAGGGGGGTAGGAAGAATGAGAATAGGGCAGGCGAAGGTTCAAGTTCTAATACTAAAGGGAAGACTCGAAGCTTGGAACATGGTTTCATTTTTATGCAAGCTTGAAACCAAAAGGTAAACTATGCTTAAGGAAACCTACTTCATCTTTTAACGAGATTGAAATAGAAAATGAACTATGCTCAGGAATGATTTCATTTTTATGAAATCTTGAAACCAAAAGGTAAACTATGCTTGAGGAGATCCATTTAATTTTTTAAGGAGCTTGACATAGAATGGGAACTTTGTTCAAAACAAGGTTTCATTTTTATGCAATCTTGAAACCAAAAGCAAAAACTATGCTTAAGGAGTGGTTTTATTTTTTAACAAGCTTGAAACCAAAAGTAAACTATGCTCTAGACATGGTTTCATTTTTATGCAAGCTTGAAACCAAAAGTAAACTATGCTCTAGACATGGTTTCATTTTTATGCAAGCTTGAAACCAAAAGCGTAAACTATGCTTAAGGAGTGGTTTTATTTTTTGACGAGCTTGAAACCACAAGGTAAACTATGCTCTAAAACCTGTCCCTACCAAACATGATATCCATAGGTTGGTAGGTTCCCCCCATTACATAAAATCTACCCTCTTAGCTCCATTATGATGTCCATATACTAGAGCCACACCCCCCATTTTACCGATGATGGGAAGAAGCTAACTAGAAGGGGAAAGAGACACAAGAACATGCGGGCACATTCAGGGAAGTTTGATTACTAGGAGTAATGCGATGGTCTGGTGTAACAAAGGAAAGTTGATCAATGGTCACAATCTTCCCATCATGGGGATTATGCATAACTCTAAAGAGTGTGGACACAACAGCCTTCATGGCATAAACATAATCACGTCCAAGGAGTAGATTGAAATCTAAAGGACCTTGGACCACCATAACATCAATGAAAATAGTTATCCCTCCTAATGTAATAGGCAAGTAAGGAAGGGTCCCTAAAGGTGCAGTAGGTATTCAATTAAAAGCCAATATATGATCAGTGGTTGGCACAAGCTGAGGAGAACCTAAAGCTTCCGAAGCAGTTGAGGATAGAATACTAACAAAATCCCCTTCATCAACAATAGTGCAAAGTATCCGCCTAGCAATAACATTCACAACTATTTGGAAAGGAACACTTGAATGAAGATGAGACTCTATTAGGTTACTCCATTCAAAGGAAATAACCCCACTACTCGGAGAGGGTTCTATTGAAATAGACAAAATTTCCTCTTGTCGAGAACAATCAGGACGAAACATAAAAACTCCGCCAGGTTTTGGTTCATTCTCTATTGGAAGATAAGAACAAGATGAAGATTTGGTCAAAGAGACTACTTTAGTCTTAACACTCTCTAATGAAAGAGTGGGATCGGGTGGAAATGACACTGACTCGACCATTTTAACTTCACTCTCCAAAGGAAGAGTGGGATCAACCATAGATAAATCTGAATTGACCACTTGGTCAACCAGTGGGGGATCGAGGGATAACTTACTATCACTTGTTGGAATCACCTGTTGATGATCAGTAATATTTTCCAACCAAGGCGAAGCTTCATCCATGCTTGGACAAAGAAAAGTATGATGCATATCCTTGCATATCAAACAAGGATAAAAGACTTTACCCTTACGACCTTTTACCAATGGGTCACTGGTTGAGGGAGTATCATCAACATGATGATCAGAGGTTGATGACACAGACGGTTCAGACCTTTCAGACCACTCTTCTTTTACACGAGAGAGACCAGGACACTCCTTAATAAGGTGGTCCCCCTTGCAAAGCTTACAAGAGAACTTGGGTTTTTCGGGTGTTCTCTTAGAATGAGTACCATCAAGAGCAGATGTTTGCTGCTTTTTCTCTTTCTTATCCTCTTTCTTCTTACTCTTCCCTTTCTTCTTCTTCTTATCCACATGACTACTAACCATAGAGATTTGGTCAATCAAAGAAGAAGAAAGGGGTGAAACAACAACCGACGAAGAAGGAGAGGGATTAGGTTGAGGTTGATCCTCTCTCAGAGGAGAGGTGACATTTGAGACATTAGGTGTAACAGGAATTACCGGATTAAACAGCCAGATGGGTAATCCTATATTTAATCTAGGAAGATTTAGAGTGGCAATAAAGGGAGGACCAATACCTTCACTTGGAGGGAATACAAAAGGTACACCTTGGAAAGGGACCTCTTAAGTGATAGTCCTAGATTGGGATGCCATCTCTAAACTCTCTAATAACCCCCTAACTACCATGCATAAGCAAGTACTACTCAAACTAAAAGCAACAAGCAAACATATGAAAGGAGTGGATAAGAGTCAGGAACCTCACAGGACAGGCCAAAAGGATAACTCAAATGGTTTGAGGATTCCTAAAAGGGTCTCCCGATATACACAAGGTATGAGGGAGCTCAAATCATTAGTAGTGCTATTTAATGCATAACCGTACACAAGGGGCCTTCTGATATACAATCGAGTACGTGAAGTACCTTTTGATATACCTCAAGGGTATGTGAAAGGATATTCGATATACCGATGGTACATGGAAGAACCGCTCGAGTCCCGGGATGTAATGCTGACAAATAACGACAGCTCCTATGGTTAACAATGCATGAACACGTCTCTAACTTATCACTCAATTTGCTAACAGTTTTAACCTAGTACTACCGTTAATTTTATCTTGTGCATTTAGGTGGAACCATGGAGTGAAAATTTGAAATTAAAGAAGATGCACACTGATCTATATGATAATGCAAGTTTTACTCTTCAATGAAATTCTACCTAAGAGAGGGAGAGAGATTTACTTTTCTTCCCAAAAATGCACACCCAGATGCAAATGCAATTCTATCTTTTCAAACGAAAAGTGAAATATCAATGCACCCCAAACAATCTTCAAAGCAAATAAAAAAGAGATCTAGAGAACATCTAACATAAATAAAAAAATGTTTCCTATCTTTTCATGCTTGAAAAAGACAAATAAAAACTCAATGGAAAGATGATTTTACTAATGTTTCCAAACAAATCTATCTTTAATGCACGCAAAGTTGAAAACAAATATTTCTTCTCAATGAAAGTAAGATCTAGAATTTCGAACAATCATGCACAAAACAAGAAGAAAATCGTTCAACAAACTTGCGAATAAAGCAAAAGGGAGAGAAAACCAAAACTTCTCTTTGCAACAAACAAGGAAATGAAGAACCAATATTTCCTACCAAGCACTGAAAAAATCAATATGCAAAAGGAAACAAGAATTACCCCAAGCAAAAAAAGACTCAAAACAACACGGATCACTCATGCATTCCAAGTCCAAAACAAACCGAAGCCTACACATGAAAATGAAATGTATATTTCCCAATTCCAATGAATACTATCTACAGAAAAGAGAAAGAGATTTCAAGCCAAGAAAAGAACACAAAACCTAATGCAAGAAACACAAACTCTCTTTGAATGCAGAAGGAATACAACAATCAAAGTGACTGCAGAAGCCAAAAACACACAAAAATGAAAATACAAAGTCCTGGAACAGGGCCTACTTGGCACCGCGCAGATGAAGTTGCTGACAGGCAGTTTTGAGGTAGAACCACTCCTTGCTCACTGGATTCAGGTGGTGGAACCGTGTATTGCTATCTAGACTCAGGCGGTAGCACCACTCCTTGCCAACAGAACATGTTCGGTTCCCTGTAAAGATCCAAAACACAAGGAGAACGACAGATCAAGTCAGAAAAAGACTAGATCAAGGAAAATACTAATGAATTGAATATGGTAACAGAGCATAAAAGACCGAAATGACTCATATCTGAACAGATCTGGAAATTTTAAACCAAAATAATACAAACCAGAAAGTAGATCTAACTGAAAAGAGTTGAAGAAAACGGAGCCTGGATTCAGACAAGAGTTGCAAACTGAGGAAGATCAGAACAACTGAATACTTTAATCCCCAGCGGAGTCACCAGATTTGTTGATCAGAATATTTCACCTCCTGCGAACAGCAAGGTGTTTTGTTGGTCTGAATGGTTCAAATCCAGAACAAATAGATCATAGAGGTTGATAACTCCCCCTAGACGCTGTAGATATCTGGAATACAAGGCTTTGATAGTTCATCTGTGTACTTGCAAAAGAGTTCAACATGAAACAGATCAAAGAAACTAGAATATGATCTACTAATCTATGCTAGTGACTAAGGAATCTAGAAATATATATCTGAAATCAAACATCAACAATATATATGGGACATAAAATCAACTTGCATTAGAAATATGAATAATTTTACAACCAAGCCTTAGTGTTGACATGCATCTCCATGAAATTAGCTCTTCATCCCCAAATGCTCTGACTCTAGCTCTCTATGCTCTCTCCAAATGATCTTGGGCCAAGAATCAGTCCAACAACCTAACAATACCTTCAATGTTTCTCCCCTCAACCATGGCTATGAGCTCATATTTATGGGGATTTAATGGATAGATATGGTTGAGAAATTATTGGGTGAGGTGGCCTCTAAGATCCTAGGATGAGGGATCTCGAGCTCAACAAACCCACAGTAGTAGGGATAAGAGATATCTCGAGGCTTATCATCTAGAAACCTTGAGAATCTTCTCTTTTCCCCTTTTTACCTAGGGTAGCACACTTCCCCTTCTATGACATAGTGGTTCTGGTAATAACCTCCTATGGACCAAGGGTGACCGGCGGTGGCACCACTTGTGGACAACCGATGAAAAGCAGTGCGAACAGGGGTACCTCTCTTGGATAATGGAGGATGAGCGTTGCTGGGAATTTGTATGATAGACTAATAAGAAACCATTTAGTCTTCACTCCAAAATGCTGGAATTTCAGGGCAAGTAGGTATGTCAAAGGTCTTATCACATGATGGTGGCAGGATTTTGGCATAACAGTTGGTGGTTGTAGTAGCTTTCCCTCTACCCTGAAGTGTTATTAGGGTCAGTTATAAGTGATGGTTCTCCTCCAAAGTGCCCAACAAGGAAAATATCTACTTATTTTTTCCTCAAATTCTTCTTCAATGGGTATGTGCCCTTACCAGTTGAATAAAACGGACCTCACAATGATATTTTGGACCAAATTGAAGAGACAAGGCCCACACAACAAAGTATCAGCTCAGAAATGAAGTCACAACCCCTATGGAAGGAGAAACAAACCCTCTTCAAAAAGTGTGTTGCATCTACAAGGAAATATGACCTCAACAATGGAGAGTAAGACTTCAAGGAGAGAACTCATCCTTTGAAATGGAATATGCTTCCCCATTTTAATCCAGTCACACTTCAAGGTGAATGGCATCACTCCTCTTTCTCTTTGTGTTTTCTTTGTGACATTGGTGCCCTCCTCCCAAACTCTGGAAATTCTAAAATCTTCTCACATGATCAACGCAACCCTATATACACATCCATAATGACAATGAATGTGCAGGCTTGGGTTTTGATCTATTGACACTAAGAGTGACAGTGATAAATGTTTTGGAATTGAGGGTGTGAAAAGACTTTCATATGTGTTTTTGAAATTAAACATTGTGGCTTATGTTAAGTATAATTTTGACATATTTGTTTTGAATATGTTTTTAATATATATACAAAAATGTTTAACAAAAGTATTTAACATAATTTTTAAATTAGTATTAACATAGGTTAATGTTTATCTTTCAGATGTAGTTTTTAATTTAAGTTTTAACATGTTTTTTAATTATGTTTCTATTTAGGTTTTATTTTATGTGTTTTACTTTTAATATTGATTATGATGATGAGGAATACAGTGACAGTGAAGATGATGATGATGACAAGGAGATTTGGTTCAAAAAATCATTGGAGTTTTGTTGTGTGGGCAATTTCTATTAGGCACCAAAGAAATACAAGTCAAAGTGAACAAAGAGATAGAGGCCACACAATTAAATAGAAAGTATAATAAGGAATTATAAACCCTCCACCTTTTAATAATTTTTGGTGCTATTTTAGGCGTTTTTTGCATCCTTTTTCTAAATCTAGCACAAATTGCGGCGTAATTTGCACCAGGTTTTGCACCTAATTATGCACCAGGTTTTTCATCAGGTTTTGCAATAGGTTTTGATCCTAGTTTTGCACCTAATTTTGCACCTAGTTTGTACATTTACTCTTGTTGCGCCCCCTTTTATGCCCATGTTTGACTAAACTTTTATCCCTTGCTTTCATCCACCTTTGCATCCTTTTTTACATCCACTTTTGCATCCACTTCTGCTTCTTTTTTTGCATCCCTTCGTGCGCCAAGTTTTGCATCAAAGTTTACATCCTGTTTTGAGTCTAGTTTTGCATCTCGTTTTGTTTCAGCCATTTTTGCATCCACTTTTGCATCCATTTTTTCGTCCACTTTTGTACCCACGTTTTCATCCCTTTTTGCATCCCATTTTGCATCCATGTTTACGTCTTTTTTTGCATCTACTATTGCATCCATGTTTGCATCCACTTTTTTCGCGTCCCAATTCATACCCATTTTTGTGCTTACTTTTACACCCACTTTTACTTCAACTTTTGCATCCACATTTGCATCTTTTTTTGCATCCAATTTTACATCAGTTATTGCATCCCTTTTTGCATCCATTTTTGCATTGGGTTTTGCATTGGGTGTTATGGCTACTTTTGCATCTAGTTTTGCATCTACTTTTGTTGCATCCACTTTCACATCCAATTTTGTATCCAATTTTGTGTCCAATTTTACATCCATGGTTGTATCCACTTTTGCGCCACTTTTTTCATCATGTTTTGCTTCCATGATTGCATCATTTTTTGCATCCACTTTTGCATGACCTTTTGCATCCCGTTTTGGTGCACCCCATTATGTGCCCACTTTTGCGCCTACTTTTGTTGCATCCATGTTTGCATCATTTTTCACATCCATGTTTTTATCCACTTTTGCATCCAGTTTTACACCCATATGTTGAAGATGAAAATGAGGATAATGATTATGATATTGAGGATGGTTATGACAATGATGATAATGTTGTTGATAATGAGGAGAACGATGACATTGATGATGATGATGACAATTATGATGAGGAGGAGGAGGAGGAGGATAATGGAAATGACGACATTGTCGATGATTATGATGGCAATGCAATGAATGGTGATGATGGTAATGATGACAATGACAATGATGATGAGTACAATCAGAATGAAGATGTTGATCATCTTGAAAAATAACTTGCTATTTTTCATGCATAAATCATGTGTGTCCTCCATAACCCTTTTCCACTAATCGCATATTTTGGGTAGATGTGATTTCTTATGCCAAAGGTAATGATGAATAATTGATGAAAATGTCAATAATCATGATGATGATGTCAAGGACAATGGTGATGATGATGACATGGATGATGATTATGCCGATGATGATGACTATTGTGATAATCATGATGACAATGACAAAGATGACAATGATGATGATCATCATCATCATTATTTCCATCATTGTCTTCATTAAAAACATCATCACTGTCATTGTCATCTAGTTCATCATCATCATCATTTAAAGCATATGGGATATGTTTACCATTTACAGCATGCATAACAAGTGGTATTATTCTAAAACACCCCACCAAAGTACAAAATTCAAACCATGAGGGAAACATAATATTGAAATTGTTCCAATTTTCTTTCTCCCAACAAAACATGCTTCATTTTAGGGAATTATGTTAAAATCCATACATTCATAGTCCATCCATACTATACTTGTAATAAATGTAAATATAATACTTAACCGAATTTTTAAAATAGGTAAATATTTTATAAACACCCTTATGATATATAAACTTCTTTCACCTTAAAAATGGTAAAATATGTAAATATAATAATAACATATAATTAATATAAATATGTTACTATAGTTCATGTTCATATGTTAAAAGATTTAATATAAATAAATATATATAGTTCATATGTTATGTGATTTAATATAATTAAATATATACACATATTATTTACTTATACATTATACAAATTAAAAGATAGATTAAAACCTATGAAGTTTCATAGGGAGGAGAAGCAAAACATGAAGGATTTTTCAAATATAGATCTATGTACAACTACCCATTTCCCAATGGGGCTTCTGCTAAATCAATCTATGGATTCAGGGTTATGAGTATCAATTTGGTCTGTCTGGTTCGTCCCCAATTTGGCCATGAGAGGATTTAATTCGGTCATGAGAGGATTTAACATTATTCCTCCCATGAGGACTTCTCACGGCCCATGAGGAATTCTAATGGCACCCATTTGGCAACGTGGATGTCTTGATTCTTGGGCCAGGACGTTCAAAGCCTGGTTTTTGGGGATGGATCAAACTAAACTAGGAGTTCTACCGTTGTTGATGCCTCTACTGTCTCTGTCTTAGATGTTGCTATCTCATATACTATATAAGATATACCTATGATGGTGGTGCTACTGATGCTAGGTCACCAAAATTTAGATCGTTATCTCTCCCTATCCATGAAACAAGAATTTGGTCGAATCTCAAGTCTACCACATGCTTTCCATTCCAAAAAACTTAACAGTTTTGCATGTTTCGATTTCCTTCTGGTACTATGTGCTGGTTGGGTTTTCCATCTATATTTTCAATTAAATGAGGAATTCGTGTAATGTGGTTTAGTCATTTTGGAGGATAGGTGTGATGCTTGTAACTGCAAATCTAATTCTTTTAGCCCACATTGAAATATTTGTAGTTACATATTTTATTGAAAGCACGTTTGAGAATAGAAATTTCAGAAAACGAGGTCAAACATATAAATCCATTTCTTACTAAAAAGAGTTGGTATTTGTTTTTATCTAATTATTGGTTGAGAGGTTTTAAGATTGAAGGAATTAAAAGAGTAGGATAATTGCTATAGAGTTAAGAAAGAGTTATTCTTTACATTACTTTTAAGGTTTTTTTAATTGGTTAAACTTTTTTTAGATGTAGGAAAATGGGTGAAATTGTGTTAGAAATTGGTCAACTACTTGTTATTTTAAATGATTTGATTTTTTTGAATAATGAGAGGAATCAATTTGCACTATCTATAACAATTTTTGGTCCACTTAAAAAAAATCTCAAATTCAAAATAATATATATATATATAAAATGCATTGATATAGAGCAAGCATTTTTATTAAAAACATTTAAAAAAAATAACATATTAATTAGTTACCTATAATCAATTTTAATTTTAGTTATAATCCATTTTAATTTTAATTTTAGTTATAAGAATACTTTTTAAAAAATTAACATATTGATTATATAATTAAAGTAAATTATTTTAAATTTATATTTTTTATATTTAGAATAGGGTATTTATTTTACATTTATGCTTTTCATTTAAGTGTTATTACATTGGAGGCACATTTTATCAAATTCATGAAAATACAAAATATGTATGTTGGTTTTAAGTGTGACTCATAGTTTACGTTCCTTATTTGGTGGACTCTTCAAGTCTCCTCATTGTCTAAGTCTCTAGTCTAGCTCCATGTACCATGATCACAAAAGTGGTAGGTAAGGTCTTTATTCCTCTGTCCATACCTTGCAAATTGCATAAAGACCTATACCTTCTTCCATTGAAATAATTGCCCATATATGTCTTACGCTACCAAACTTCAAATCATTGGGTTACAGCTAGAAGGTGTGGCCTCCCCTAGTGGGAAGTTCAGTCCAAATCTTCAAAGGTCTTAAGCTCAATATAGATAATTTGATCATTTCAGCACCTTTCCCGATATAGACTTGGGATGTGATTTGCTAGGCCCTTCGTCGTTGTATTTATTGTCCAATCTATCGACACAATCTACTGTGCCGAAGGGAAACATATTTAAATGCAAACAACTTCTTGGATACAACCATGAAAGTTTAGAATTTTAATAGAATAGCCTTTCTTTGAAACAAAATTTTTAAGTCAAACTAAGATATTGCAAATGAGTTAACATAATACGTAAGAGAAACTTTTATTGAACCACCCTTACACCATGCAACATAAACCACATTATTATGCTCTCTCATATTCCCTCTTTGATCATTGCAAAAAATAATCCAATAGTTTGGTTTGACCTAGTTATTACTATATATGGAGTTGAAGACACATGGCTTATGCAATCCCTTCCTTATTATGAGTGTTTGACCCTTCATGGTCATAAGCGATATCACATGCAAGATATATCAACTATTGGGAAGATCATGTTATATTGAGTTCATTTCTTTCATTGAGTGCTCTTTAGAAAATGCTCATTAGAAAATGATGTGTTGCTTTGTGGCTTGTTCATGTCACTTTAACATTGTCGTTTACTTTCCATAAATAAAATTCCATTATGAAGAGGATAAATGTATGGCTTTAACTTTAAAAAAACATTTCAACCTTGCAATATCTATATTTTGTTGTTAAGAAGGATTTGAGTCTATTTAGAAAGATGCTTGTACATATAAAATGCAATTACAGGGGTTCCTCTTGTAGGATTGGTAGTTGGGGTAGTAGGCTATCATTGTCTCCACCCAAGTTCAAAACCCATGACTATATGTACATGACACCTACAGGAGTGTCAAAATTTTCATTCATGAAAAAAATGCAATTACAAATTGAGATGTTCATCATTCTAGATTATAGTGATTTTCCCTATAGTGTCTCGTCACATTTTCTTCTACTTTTATTAAGAAATCATGCATAGATTTTATAGTATTTTCCAAAGTTAATGGATATTATGTATTTTTAATATTTGAAGTTTTGTACATAAAATTTATTGTAACTAATGTTTTCATTCTCCACTTATCTTAAAAATTTGTTCTAGACTTCAATGTTGTATTATTTTACTAGGCCAATGCCTTTGGATGGTCTCCTCCATTTGTGCCTCTATCTTCCTAACACAACTTGTATCCTAATCCAAAAAAACTAATACGAATATCTATTTGATTCAAATTCAGTTCCTCTCAGTATGTTAATTTCAAGATTAATATTGATTACATATGTGTACACAACTTTTTATATCCTTTAAATTAATTGCTTCCTAATGATTTCCATGAATCTAACTTGTGATATACCTTGACATTGATATTTTAAAGTACTTTAAGATTAACTTGTACAATATATTCCAAGTTATTCTATTATAGTTAACATTACTTTATACTACTTTTTATGTGTATACATTTTTAATAAATTTTCAATCTCATTTCATTTTTTTTTTCACTCCATCACATTTACTCTACTTTTTGTTTTTTTCCTTTGGATGTATCTTTGCACCTTATGGGGCAATTGCTAATTTAAACCAATATATGTATGGAAACTTGGATATTAAAGCATGGACGTACCTGATTATCAACTACCCTATTGCATTAAAGCACAAAAAACAAATTACATCCATTAATATTTTGTATAAGTTTGTTTTACAATTTGCAAATACCTTTTAATCAAAATAATCAACCTAAATTACCAAAAACTAGAAAGCTAACAAAACCAATAAGTGATAAATTAATTCTCGTTAGCTTTTAGAAGAAAGAATCTTGGCAAAAATGTAAAAGACCGGGAGGAAAAGCAAATGCCTATAGACAATGGTGGCTCCTGTTTCCTACAGACAATGGAGGCTCGAAGATCTTGTGCTTGCCAAGGTCAAGGGATTTATGGCATGGCCCAATAAGGTACCCTAGTATATTTTTCATCCCCATTTGTTTGCCCTTATTTGATGTATGCGATGCATGTTGTTGTTATTTGAATTTGCCACATAAAATTGCAAAACCTGGTTGCTACAAGAGGGTTCTTTGAAACCCTGCACGAGAAATTTGCCCAACACATTGCCCAGCATCAAGCAGGGTCGATTGCTGAATATGTGAGGATATTTTATTCTTAATCCTATAATTGCAAAACCTAGTTGTTGCATGAGGTTTCTCTGAAACCCTGCATGAGAAATCAAGCCCTATATCAGATATTAGTGTTTAAACCCAAGCGATGGATGCAAGTTTGTGTTTTGTTTGTGTTTAAACCCAAGCGATGGATGAAATTTTGTGTTTTCTAAGTTGGAAATTGCCTACAGATTTTCCCCTAATATACAACCAGATTTCTTTATCAATTTAGCCCGAAAAGAAAGTCCGCCCAACTCAGTTTTAATAAACTGGCTAAATTGGGCTATTATATCGAGTACAAGGCTATCTGAATTCACCCTAGTCCCTATAGTGCAGTCATCTGCAAACCGTCCATATTGGAGCCTAGACATATTCACTTCATCTTAAAAACTTGATTTGTGTGCTAACATGTGTCTCCTCTACCTGTAGGTGTCTCCTCTACATATTTGGCACCTTCTTTGATTTTCTGGTTCGTCTGTGCAGGTGCAAAGGTTGCCTGTCTTAGTAAACTGTGATCAACATTTCTATATCCTCATTGTCAGTTATTCTTCCATGTAGGTGATTTCTGCTTTTGCCACAATTGACGGATGTGGCATCTGAATTCAAGCAAGTATTATTTGCTTCAATAGCCTCCACATCTCTGTGCTGGGCTAACATGCCTGTCTCGACTGTCGGTGCTACATCCTGCAGCAACATTTTTTTGCATCTGTTTGCTTTTCTGTTTGCAAAGAATGGTCCATGACAAAACTTGGCAATAGATTTGCACTTTCTCTAGTACTAGGGATGATTTTAAGGAACCATGCTTATTTAAAAGTGTATAAATGTTGCTGAATATTACCAATTCTTAAAAAGGCAACTATAAAATGATTGGCGATATTTTTCAAAAAATATTTTAATTTCCAAGGATTTTATATCGTTTATATAATAATTTGGCAATTTTTATGGTGAAAACATTTTAGCCCATCAAAATTGGGCGAAACGAGGCTTCAAAAAATGCAAAATGGTGAATCTTTTTTGGGAGAAAAACATGGAAAAATAGCCAACTGGGTTAAAATTCGCCCCTAAAATCATCCCTATTCTCTACAAAATATAAGTCTTTTTTCTTCATGGCCACTACTTGTGGTTGAAGTTAGCACGCATGGGTGTAGATCTAGAGCTATCTACAAGTTTGTGCCAGCGAAACAAAGCTTTACGGATCTTCTCCGATGCCATGATGTTTAGTTGGCTATTACATTTCTGGAAAAGGTGTATTATTTCATTACATCCATAATTTTCAAATATTTCTCCCATCACTGCTTGTCATGGATTCATTCCCTCCTCTTGTCAATGGCATGCTATTTGGCATCTCTTTCTACCTCAGGTGTGAAGCATCTCTCTCTGGCCAGCATGGACTTGATTTGGGCATTGTAAGTCATCTCTGATCTTCTATTTATAGCTTTCAAATATATTTTTGAATCTTTTTATATTATTCCTCAACTCTTCCTTTAGTATTCTAAAGATTTTACCTTAGAAATTCAAAAGTATACACTTTCAAAAAACTGTTGAAAAATAAATTCAAACTCGCCTGCTCTCTCCTTATTTGTTGGGACTACATTTGTGGATTTTCAATGTTCACACAGTCATAGGTTCTAGGCTGGAATCACTCTGATATCATGTAGGTTTGTCGAATACCTGCATAGACAATAAGAGAGAGAGAGAGTGTAGGTTTGTGGAAGACCTACATAGACAATAAGAGAGAGAGAGGGAGAGGATACTTCTATTATTGTTTGAGCAATGTTCATATTGTACATCTTAATTCACGTGTGGTAGTTAGATAGTACTGGACTTAAACAAACTTTGTAACTACTAACAGAGAGAGAGAAGATACTTTTATTATTGTTATATAACGTTTATATTGTACACTCCTTTATTTGTATGTGTGGTAGTTAGACACTATCAGACTTGGAAAAACTAACTCCAAACACTAACTTGAACATTAACATTACACCACTAACATTTCATTGTGCCTTTTTTTATATATTAATTTTTTATTGACTGTTATCACTACAACAATTTTAAATTTTTATAATTTATAGATGTGAAAACTTTGCCAATTTGTTTATATGCGTAAGGTTATGCTTGCATGTATGTATGTTTCTCTCAGTTAAATTCTATTTTCATTTTTTATATTTCTGTGGTTGATGTTATTCTTGTGGGAGTGCTCTACTAGGGTCAAGGTTTTGATGTGATTATGGGATAAGTTTTCCCATGATCCTTTATTTTTAATTCAAACGAGTGATCCGTCTCTCTGATATATAGTTTGCTGCTTGGACCCATAATCTTGTAGATGTGTTTTTGTTGTCAAGGGTCCCTGGGATCCTTGATGGATTTTCACAGAGAGATATGGTGTTTCATCTTGTGGGAGTGCTTTGCAAGGGAAAATATCTTGATAGGATTATGGGTTAAGTCAGCCCCATGGTCCTTGATCCTTATATCGAACGAGCATCCTGTCTCTTGTATGTATGTTTTGCTGCATGGACACGTAATCTTGCATATGCCTACTTGCTGTTGAGGGTCTATGTGATCCTTGATGGATTTAAGCATCCCTCTAATAGAATACCATTAGAGGAATACTAAAATCCCTCCAATGGTAACATCCCTCTAATAACATACCATTATATGTATGCTAAAATCCATGAAGGATCCCATGAATCATTGAGGGTAGAAAGGTGTCCACAAGATTGCATTTGTGTTGAAAATCGTATATAGGAGAGATGGGACGCTTGTTTGAAGTAGGGATCAAGGAGCATGGGGAATACTTATCCCATAATCACATCAAGACCTCTACCCTAGCAAAGCATTCTCATAAGATGAAACACCATATTTGTCTTGAGGATGCCAAAGTCATTCTGAGAGTAGATCATTACTAAAAATGGTGTCTAAGAAATGCTATAAAATATCAAAGCATCTCGAGAATTTAAACTGGGATGGTATACTAAATATTTGTGAGAGCTGAATTCCTTTATTCCAGCATCAACAAAATTATATAAACGGGTAAACTATCAGTAGTCCACAATTTGAAACGAAGGTTACTATGTTTATTCTTGTTTTGTCTCCAGGATGGCATGGATTCTGCTGCTCCAATTGTACATATAAATATGATGATTGGTGGCCCACTTAAAATCAACTTGCATCCTGAAGATGAGCCTGGATAGAAATTTACAACTATTTGTCATTTGGCTAAGTCCATACTCTTATGTCATAATCACCTAGGTCTTGCACCTAGAATTTATCCTGACGAATAGACTGATATTCCATTGCTGAAATACAACAAAGTAGAAATGTCAAAAGCATTTTTTAACAAAAAAAAAAATTGCAAAGTGTTAGATGAGATACACAACTAAATTGAGAAACCATCAAATATCAATTGATGGCTTATCTCTGACTTCAAAATCCTGGATCATTTTGAAAAGATCTGAAAATTTATCAGTCAATTGACATCTCTCAATCATTTCACTTCAATTTCACTTGACAAATTGGTGCATCCTACATAACTAGTAGTAATCTTGGAAATGCTAAGAACCACCTTCAAAATACCTCTCTCTGCACTAGTTCTCCAGGAAGATGAGACCATCCACAGAATCCAATCAAAATGATCATGACTTCCTTTACAATGATGGCATATAAGGTTGCGGCCTTAATATTCTGAATTATTAATCACGTATCTCTAGTAGTAAGTGTTCTACAAGGGAAGGGTTGTTGCACAGAAAATTGATTATAAAAATTTAGATAGATCCTGAAAAGTGCCCGGCTCTCACTGTAGCTGTTCAGTTATGTAGAAGTTTTCCTTACCCGGACATGTAAGACATATATTCATGGTGTTCCAGAAAGTACAGAACACACATATGACCCAAAGAAGTTGCATGATATGACTCAGCAAGATCCTATATACTTGAAAAATTCTCTAAATTAAGGTCCTAAACAGAAAACACGGATCTCAGTGTTGAGGCTGGACAATATTATAACAAAAAGAAAAAACTGCAATGAAATAAAAGAATACTTGTGCACATACTGCTCTCCCAAATATACCTGCAAATTTTTTTAAATATGAACAACAAACACAGATTAAAAGAAATTCATTCCAAAACTAAATAGATCATCTTGTTTATTAGAGTAGAAATACATTAATAATTAATAACCAATCCTCATAAGTAGTAGAGTGTTACAAAAATCAGGTGTTTTCTTGTTGATAAATATCGTTTGAGAAGTAGCCTACCGAGTCATGAAGCTGCCCTGCCTCCCTCTAAACCTTGATAGACATTTTTCTCAACAATTATCTACAACATATTTCTGATCTCAATCATTATAAGTCTTTCTCAAGTGTTATCACATTTCATGGCCATATTACTTGGGTGTTACAATGTCCATCTCTAGATCTATCAACAGGTTGTTACAGGCATGTAAAATGCACTCTCTTTAATATATATCAGAAGTTTGGATGTTTGTTTATTAACCATTTGATTCTTTGTCAATGTTGTTTCCTTGTTATAGTTTATAAACATGTTGTATGAAGTTTTTTTCATGGAAAAACCTTATTTTCAAGCTATGATATGATACTCAAACAAACTCCAAATTAAATCATAGCAGTAGAGTGTTATCAATGCTGAGTTGAGAACTCCTACAAAATTTCAAAGTATACTTCGGGACTAATGAATGATCACCAATACAAATTCATTGAAGGTTATCATTTGGTCTCCAATTGATGTTGAAGTTGCTACAGGGAACACTGAAAGATATAGGTATGCAACATCCTTACCTATTGGAAATCTGCCTAGATTATAATGCTAGTTGCTACAGGGGTTTTCTTTTGTGACTAATCCCATGCCTCAGACTGTTGTGAGAGACCTCTTTTTATCACTGTTTATTGGGAAAACAATATTATTTATTGTTGTTTTTCTATATTCCAAATGAAAACTTTGTCTAAGACTGAAGGTGACATATTCATTAAGGCATTGTGCTTATATGTGTTTAAATGTGTGCCCAACAGCTTTACTATAGTTGCAATGTCTTGAGTTGTTCTCTTTCCTTGTTCACCATTACTGTGAAGCCCCTCTTTCTTTTACTACTCGCCCCTACATTTATGCACCTTCATAAAGGTGTTCAATCAATACCCATCTTCAACACTTTTCAATTTCATTTATATAGCATTATATAATTATGTTATTTTAGGCCATCACGTTTTCCAACTTGGGTGTAAGGTGCAGTAATAATTATGCTATTTTAGGCCAAACACCATTGAAAAATTCAAAGAGCTATAAAGGAAAAATGATTTTGCAGATAGTCAAGTGGACACAAGTATGAGTCTCTGACATAGATACACCGAACAAGGAAAAGGCACAAACATGTATAGTTAGTGCACAATAAGCAATTAGAAAAATAAAGAAAGATAGGGACTACAAGAGGTAGGATCTAGACAATCCAGAACAATCAAAATTTTTGAGGTTTGGATTAACAAAAGACTCCACAATATTGAGTATCAAACAATTTTTTGACTAGAATATTGCCTTTACTACATTGGCAACTATGAAACCGAATTCATCCAACAACGCCTACGTGTCCCATGTCCGTGTGTCGGACATGGACACGCTGACAAAGCGTGTTCGAGACATCTTTGCAGCGTGTCCTGTTTTCATACACTCGTGTCCGAGGACTGTAACTGCGTGTCTGGAAGACATGACACGTTTTCCACTAAAAAAATGCCCATAATTGCTTTAAATCAAAATTTTCGCTTTCTTTTTATCATTTGCAAGTGTGGAGAGGGTTCTAAAGTGTGTTTGGTGTGTAGGTGAAGAATATTTGAAGGATTTAAATGTGTAATTACTAATGTTAAATGTGCATTGATTTTGATTTCTATTGAATATTTGTAAAACTTTGGATCTATATGTCTATATTTTTAATATATATAATATTTAAATATATATATATAACATGTCCTATCTATCCTGATTTCGGGGGTCACTGTTCCCATGTCAGACACTCGAATCCCTGTGTCCTTCATGTTTCGTTTCCCCATGTCAGGTGACTTGGATTGGCAACTAGACAACAACCAACATGAACCCAATGTATGAGATTACAAGTATATAATGTAAAGGCTTCATAATGTCTTAAGGAGATAGTTGAGATCTTCAATACTTTCAAAATATACCACATCACAGAGAATTAAACCAATGAGTTGATGCTATATCCAAAGAGGTATTACTTATCCACTTTGGGGTACTTCTCACTGTAAATTTCAGTGAGGGCATGCCAGAGGTTTCTAGATCTTACCTTTGTAGTTTTATTTCAAAATTTTCCAGTTGTGTTTTTGTATCCTATAGTTTTAGTTTTTTAAAAGATCTTAAAGAAAGACTATATTTGTTTTCCTAAAAGGGACATTATGTTTAGTGGATAGTTTAAGATTTGGTTTACAAAGCAAAGTAATATTTATATTTTGTATTTTGTGCTACAACACCCAGAGAAAGCATTTTTGTGCTTTATATAGTAATAAAATGTGATAGTTTTCCCTAGAAAAGAAGGATTCATAATGTAGTGGTATATTTTGGGCATTACCAAATAGATACTTTATGTTCCATTTTGTAGCCTTTAACCTTGTATTAACTTATTTGCACTAAAATAATATAAAGTCTTGTACAAATGTTATTGCTGATGACGAGAATGAATGGAGTAGTGGCCTCATGATGCTATTTGTTGATGATATCTATTTCATTGCAATGTAGTCTTCTATCTTTTCTTCAATGGATTTGTTGCAAGTGAATAGTTGTGTAGATGATGTGTTAGGAATCATGAGGTCTATATGCATGAATGTTCAAACTGTTAAGTATATATTATGAACAAAAATGGTTTTTATTATCCTCAGTAACTTTTTCCTGATCATCCAAAGTCTTGGAAATGCACCTTGAGTTAATTCATGAGAGTTGCTCTTATCTTCCCTCCATAAATTGCAATCAGAATTTTATCGATAGCTTGGATTTGCTAGCTTTTATTACACCTTGTACCATATGTGTTTTAGGGCCATACTAAATGCATTTATATGTTCATGTATGTGGTAGGCCCCCCTAGAGCATGTTTCCTATATCTATCGCTTGACGCAACATGAATATATGAATAACCAAATAGTGTTATTTTTTCTACCACTTCACTAGGCATTATTATTTTTTATTTTCACACTTAGGTGATTTTACAAATAATTACTATAGTTTCTTTTGCTCACCACACAACTTGAAACAAGGACATTAAAATTTAATTCAAACTCTCTTATACATTTCCTATAGTTACCTTGAAGGGAAAAATTAACAACACTGGAGATTAGAATTTGTTATTTTCTGAAAGTCTCTTTTACCAGCTTTCTAATGAGACATATTGAAACTTAGGAAGACCCACATTCATAATAAGACCTTCACATTCTTATATTAAATCTAAACTTGATGGTTTTTTCACTTCTTTTATGTTTATGCTTCATCTATTATGATGATTGTTGGTGGTTTTTTACTGAACCTCTTCCTCCCCACCTGTTGGCCATTGTTCCATTCAACTTCTTTGGCTCAGTCTTCATTCAAATTGCTACCTCCAACATTACTCCAAGTCCATCAAGGACCTTGCATCTAGCTAAGAAATGGTTTTTCTCCATCATTTGAACTGGATTATTGTTGTAGTCATATTGGACTCACTAATAATTTCACAATTTCCTTTGAATTGAATTCCATTTGTTAGCACATGAAGAATGCATGATAATTCCATTTTGCTGCTGATAAAGTAGACCGTGTTCATTTCTTTGGGCTGCTCTTGGACTGTTCACTTAAGCATCTTTCCTCTGGGGTTGATAAACCTTATTTTTGAATGTGCATACCCTCCCCTAATAGGCCATGACTACGGTATGGTCTATTCTAGATGGGATGTGAATGTGTTGTCTCTATTCTATAGATAGTGGTTGATTTTGAAGCTATAGTAGGTACAGGTTTTGTAGATGGTAGGTATAATGGAGTTATATGTACTTCTTGGTAGATTTAATAAATATTCCCTAAGTTTATATTTAGTTTGTAGCACTATTTAGTTTGTAGACATCTTCTTTTAATAACCATTCATGAGTTATTCTCTTACCATCCCATTGCCAAACAAAATTACCTCATCAATGAATAACAAAATTTATGTAGCAACACACAAATCCTCAATTGGATTCTACAACTATTTCTTAAACACATCTCTTATTCTTTGTCCATATCAATTTTAGGTTATTAGGTATGCATCAATGCATTATGTTGTTCTCTAAGACTCTTTTCCAAACCACTTTAATAGATTGCATAACTGTTTACGATATTTTGTTTCCTAAGGTTGGTATATTTTTGTGATTATTAGTGTGTTTGAAAAATTAAATTGGATTTTAAGCTTGAATGTCTTTGGATCTTATTGTATTTTATTAGAATTACAAATGATCAAATCTATGTGTTAATATTGCTCCTCTTCCCGATTCTTAAAGGGTGCTAGCTCAATGGAAGAGCGCATGTTTTACAAGTAGGAGGTTGGCAGTTCGATTCCTCCATGCCCTAATGATATTGGAATGTATTTATAAAGGTAAAAAATGTAGTAGTGCAAGATGGATGCAATATTAGATGCAACACTAAATGCAAAACAAGATGTAAAAGTGGACGTCACACCAAATACAAAAGTGGATGCAAAAGTTAGATGCAAATATGGACACAAAAATGGATGTCACGCAACACAAAATTGGATGCAAAAAGAGACTCAACACTAGACACAATTAATGACTCAAAAATAGATGCAATACTAGGTCCAAAACTAAACGCAACAGTAGATGCAAAAGTGGACTCCTAACTAGACGTAAAATTGGACATTAAATTGAGCATAAAATATGGTGTATCGATGGACATAAAACTAAGTGTAACACCAGGTGCAAAAATGGAAGGAACACTTAGCGCAAAAAAAAACTTAAAATGAGACACAATATTGGATGCAAGATGGGACAAAACATTAGATGTAAAACTAGACATAATATTGAATGCAAGATGGGATGCAACATTGGACACAAAACTAGAAGCAATATTACATACAAAAATGGCTGCAAAACTAGGCACAACACTAGGTGCAACACTGGGTGCAACATTGGACTCAAACATAGATGCAAAAGAATACATCAACTGGGATGCAACACTAGGTGCAAACCTAGATGCAAAATACTATGTAAAACGAGATGAAACATTAGGCACAAACATGGATACAAAAAAAGACGTAAACCAAGATACAAAATTAGATGCAAATGGGGATGCAACATTATAAGTAAAATTGGATGCAAAACTAGACGCAACATTGGGCCGAAAATTGGATGCGATCCTAGATGCAACGTTAGATGTAGAATTGGACACATAATTTTATGCAAAACATGGTGCAAAATTAGGTGCAAGACTCTGCGAAAAACTAGGAGCAAAATAAGACGCAAAATTGGATGAAAAACTGAGCGTGAAACTGGGTGCAAACAAGGATGTAACAAATGACGCAAAAAAAGATGCAATAGAAGTTGCAAAATTGGGCAGAAATAAAGGCGTTACAAAAGATGCAAAAAATTGGGCACAAAAATGGACGCAAAAATCGATGTTAAAAAGGACGGAAAAAAAGATGCAATAGACGGAGTTTTACGAAAATGTACAATAGCGCCAAGTTTAGTGCCAGATTGTTCACCACAATTGGGAAAAAATTACACTAAAATCCAGCGCTAAATTCGACGCTAAATCAAGTTTTTGTTGTAGTGATGGAAACACAAAACAATATTGACTTTAAATAAGAGGAAATAACTAGTTATTTTTTGATGACATTGGACATTTTTTTAAACGTAAATGCATTCATTTTAATGTAAATTGTAGCATCACTAGGTGTAATGAACATATCAATATGTCATACAAAGTTTTTTTAATGTAAATTGTAGCATCATTGGTTGTAATGAATATATCAAGATATCATACAATGTTGTCATTAGATGTAAAGATTGCAATGTACATAACACACAAATTTGGACATTGTATCCAAATAGTAACTAGTTAGGAAATTAAGTACTATTGAGAGGCACAATATCTAAATGGGATTCTGTTAGGATTAACCTTAACTAAGGAGTGAGCAAAAGGTGGTTTACGTATAGCACATGTTTGGGGAAATGGTATTTGGTGTCCCATGGTATTTTTCCCATGGCATTGCATGTAAAGAAGCATTTATAAGGCTTGAAGAGGCTCCATTGTAAATTTTTGTGGAGGTGAGTGATGGATAGCTCACTTGGCTTGGATTGGCTGATTTAGGTCAAGGGAGATAATAGATCTATTATGGTGTTTTTTCTTGGTTTTGGGTTTTCCACATAAGCATTGTGTTATTATCTTAAATGTATTTCTATGTGGATTTGTCTTCCCTTGTTATTTATTATATGTATCCTTGTTTAAATCCTAAAACTGGCATCATAGTAGCATTGCATTCAAATAGTGGCCATGGAAAGGAGAGAGATAATGTGCAAGAATATGAGCATGGAAAGCGAGAGGATGAAGCAATGGAAAGTGATGGTGTAGTCACCATGAAGACACATGAACAAAAATTAATGGAGCATTTTGCATGTATATGGGCATATGATTGTAAGACATGGTAAGGCATGCATACCCCTGGTAACTCACTAGTAAATTCAAGAATAGACCTAGGTGATAGGGGGTGTATGTGAGACTCCACAGTAAAACTTTGAGGGGGGTTGTTTATTACTACAAGACAAGTTTAAAGGGGGGATTGTTAGGGTTAACCTTAACTCATGAGTGATTTAAAGGTGGTTTAGGTATATCACATGTTTGCGTCAATGGTATTTGGTGGCCCATGGTATTTCATGTAAAGGACCCTTTATAAGGATTGAGGAGGATCCATTGTAAATTGGCCTACAGGTCAGTGGTGGCTAGCTCACTTGGCTCGACTTGGCCGGTTTTGGTCAAGGGAGATAATATATCTATTATGGTGGTTTTTCCTAGTTTTTGGTTTTCCACATAAGCATTGTGTGTCTATATTAAATTTGTTTCTATATGGATTTGTGTTCTATCATTATTATTTATATGTATGCTAGTATATATCCTAATAGATTCAAAGTGTGGATGTCAATTATCATGAATGGATTCGACAAAAATGGAACTTGAGTAATGCTCTTAGTGATTTAAATTAATTTTGATGTAATTTCAAGCTCATGTATCCTATTTGACATCTATTTAAAAATCAAGTTTATCATTTCACCATATATATCTAAAAGAAAAGAATGACCTATTACAAAATTTATGTCACTATGGTTACTACCTTGACAATCTTATAAAAACAAACATATTTTTTTATGAGTTGCAATCTAATGGAAAGTTGGAGTGTTTGTGACAAAATGACCTAAGATTCCACGTATGTCACCAGTGTCCTCATTTTTACATGAGAACAAGTGTGAATCCGGTAGCCTTAAGAACTCACTAGCTAAATTTACAACAAGAAAGGATATGTACAGGTCCTATGTGATTGTGTCATAAAGATCCATTTTTCATTGTGTCATTTAATTTAAAGGTGGATCTTTCTTATCAAATTCATTGAAAAAATCATGTATGTAATGGCAAGTTACTTGCTTACACCTTATATAAATTTAATGAGTAGTGGAAAACATTAATTAATATTTGTGGATTCAAATTTGTTACCTTCAAAAACAATATGATAATTGGATATAAAATGGACACTTCTAATTCTTAATTAGCATAATTATCAATAATTACAACCATGTGATCTAGGAATCTTGGTTTGTTATCCACCTCTTGAAAACACTTAATATCTCTCAATCATCTAGATTAAGGACAAAGTGCAAAGGGTTATTACTTAATTAATATATTGTTGTCATATATTTGAGCCCTATTATTGAATTGTTCTTGTGCCCTAAATAATATAGGTTTTACCTTAGATACCATCCTCAAAATAAAACTAGAAAACAAATTTGATTGTCAACATGATGAATAGGTTATTAATCTCATTAAATATGTGGTATGGATGGTTCTCAAGTCTAAAAGAAAATTTAAATGTCTCTGATATTTTTTATTAGAAGTCATCCCTTCATAAATATATACTAAGGATAATATAGATAAAGATAATATAAATTTATTAATGTCCACAAATAACCAAAAAGGTAGGTTAATGGGACTCAAAAGTGTAATCAGTAGCGATAAATTGTAAGAGTTCCAAGGAAACTGCTAAAAGGTAATCATAGTATAAAAGAAGATAAATTAAATAATGAGAAAAAAATGTAAACATAAACATAGCCCAAGAAATACTTAAATAAATGGCACATTTCATTAGAAGTGGGTGCAGAATGAGAGGGGATAAAGTTGGAAGCCTCAAAAAACATATCAAAGGTAGGAATAGGATAGAAATGTCCCTATATGATAGTCGACGATGGAGAAGGCTCCAATACGCTAACTAAATATGCCCTTGATGGTGCATCCATGTCTAAGGGGGGTGGACTACAAAACTAGGGGAACAAGTCTAGAAAAATTTGTAGATACTTTCCTAACACTGAAGGTACCTAGGGTGAACTTAGAGATGACATATGAGTTCCCTAGATTCAAAGGGAGGTGAACAACTCGATTATTCTCATATCTAGGACAAGACATGTGCTTAGATTGGGATTTGTAACTCCTCAACAACCTTATAGCCTATAGGGACTAATATTCTAGCCAGAGAGAGAGAGAGAGAGAGAGAGAGAGAGAGAGAGAGAGAGAGAGAGA
>LPNX010003859.1:104904-206916 GCA_001517045.1 Pseudotsuga menziesii
TGCAATTAGGATATAAGTAAAGAAAGAAGTGATACACTTGATGGATTTTCTCCAAGAATTTACTCATAAGATGTTATGTATGTGTCCTAAAACCTCCCTCATAAAAAAACCTAATAATATCTTGTTTGAATATAGGAATAAAATATCGATGGAGCCCCTTAAGTCTCAACAAAATTTAGCAGTTAAATCGATGTGCAGAGGGGGGTCCCTTCTCCCACAACAAAAGGGTCTCATATAAAATTGGTGTCTCTCTTTGTGGTGGCATTAAAAATATATTATTATTATTATTATTTTATTATTAACAAATGGGACATTTGAAAATGAGGTGATCCTCTAACTAAACGTTTTGCATGTGACATAACTAGGAAAAACATCTCTCGCCATGGGATGTGATGACCTATCTCAATATCATGATGGTGAGAGAATACTCTTAACTAAGAAAGAGGGTTACTAACGCTATGGATATGGTGTCTCTATGCATATGCATATATGACAATATCACCATCACTCAATTTGATTAAGTACTCAAAGTAGAAGGAATTTTAGGGTTGAGGCCCTTAGGGAGAGGTGGGTGGATGAGGGAACCAAACCAACTGATATGAATATATTGTGTGTAACTGTACATATCATTTAATTAGGACTATAAAATCCATAACCTAGTTGTAAAATATAGGGAAAAACATACATAAATCACTATATGTGTTGAAAATACAAATAACCACCTAGAAATGAACTCTAAGCATAAATTTAACCCCCATTTCATCCTTCAAATGGAACATGTTTTAAATTACACAAAAATAGTCCATTCTACCTAAATTGCACTCTTCATACAAATTAATACCAACAAAAAACATATAACCTAATTGTTATAGGAAAGCCTCTTTTTTCCAAGCATGTGATCCTTGATTATTCACATGATTTCCACAAAAATAATAGGTCAAAATGTCAAATGTTTCCAAGGACAAGTGTTGGAGTGTAGCATTGAATAAATCCCAATTCATTTTATTCCTTGAGAAATTCCTTTATTTATACAATTCATATGGAGGTATCGATTCAAATTCCAACAAACCTCTTCATATTCCTACGTAACTATTCACATTCACAATTTATTTACAATATTTACATTTTATGTGGAACCATAATCATGAATATTAGGTTTCCAACATTCCCCCTCTTAATATGAAGGGGTCTAATTTGTGAGTCTGATCATGGTTCTAAATATTTAAATTTTTTCTCGTCCAAGTGCTTTGGTGAATATGTTGCAAATTCTCTCATATGTGGAATAATGTCATACATGAACTGTCTTGGCCTCTACATGATGTCGAATAAAATGGTACAATGTGTTGGTGTGCTTAGTTTGATCATAAAAATTAGGATTCTTGTCCAAATTAATTGCAGAAGTGTTTTCGATCAATAAGGGAGTGGAATTTTCTTGATTTTGCAAATATTCAAGTATTTTCCCGAGCCACGCAATTTCCTTTGTTGCTTCTATAGCTACTACATATTTTTCTTTTGGTGTTAAATCTATTGGAACTGATTGTTTGTGTGATTTCCAGGAAATAGTTGTTGATCCAAGACTCATTGTTTATCCATAAGTGGATAATCCTATCTCTTTGTTGCCATTGAATTCTAAGTCAATGTACCCAATGAGTTTGAATTATTCTACTTGTGTACTTAAGTCAAAAATATTGAGTCCCTTTCAAGTACCTTAGAACTCTTTTCACAAGAGACCAATGTCATTCACAAGGTTTGTGCATGTATCTTGAAAGAATGCCAATAAAATAAGAAATATATGGTCTATTAGTAGTAAGGTAAATAAGGATTCCTACAAGCTGTCGGTACTTTGTAGCATCCTCAAATTATTTTCCTTCACTTGATGTGAGCTTCAACTATTGTTCCATGGGATTTGAGAAAGGGTTGCATTTTTTCATGCAAAATCTGTTCAACAATTCTCCAATATACTTTTTATGAGATACGAATATGTACTTAGGATGTTGAGTCACTTCATTTCCTAAGTAGTAATGAAGATGTCCCAAATCATTCATTTCAAAAAATTTCTTCAAATATTTCTTTATTGACGCTATATAATCTTCATTGTTCCTATGTGTCATCAAAAGGTCGTCTACATATACAAGAAGAAATACAATAGATCTTCCACTTTCTTCACAAACAATGTTTCATCATTAAGATTATAATGCTTGAAATTCAGCTTTAGAAGATGCTCAATTAGCTTTTCATACCATGCTCATGGTGCTTGTTTTAGGCCATAAAAGGATTTGACAAGTTTGCATACCTTGTTTTCTTGTCCCTTCACAACAAAACCTTATGGTTGATACATGAAGACATTTTATTTCAAGCCTTTGTTACGGAGAAAAATTCCAATGGCTTGGGGTAGATGACAATAGACAGTATAACAACATAAATCAATCCATTTCCATACGCAGTAGATATAAATAAGGCTAACACTAAGGGATGGAGAACGTACCTTTTTATGGACGGTTGTAGTAGATCCCCATTGAGATTTCAACCACACTTGTACCTACATTCCATTCTCAAAAACAATGAAATAGATAAGCATGATAGATATTAAGTGTTAGGTCTGCTCCAACATATATAAATCCAATATGTATAAATTGAAGCAACCACATCCATGGATAAATAACATTCATATTTACACACATACAATGGACTAGATATGGATATTTCTATTGATTATAAACAAATATACAAGTGACAAAATCTGTCGGCAGCTCATCAAAATCGAGAGACCAAGTCGTCCATGAGGGCCTCCACCACTTCAATCCTCCATATCAATGGCAAGCTCACAAGACAATGGAAAGCTTCGAAATAGCATCAATGGCTACTCAAAAGGAAAAAGGTATGCATACTTAAGCATGTATGAATGGGGGACAAATCCACTATAGTCTTCTTGCTCTCATAATTTCTCATCGTCTAATGCATCCAAGAGATAAATATATAGCCCTTCAATAGGCATTGAAGGGTCAAGTCGGAGCATTTATAGACATCTACAAGGCCAAAGGTCAAGTTATTCGTGACTCATTAAGGAAAACTCCAAATATTTTATTTTTGGGCACATTTTCGATGTACGCATGTCATAGTGGAGCAGGCTGAATGTACACATGGTCTGTAAGCTGGTGACCCATATATACCAACAAATAGGACTTTTTAAAGGGATTTCTTGGATCATCAAAGTATATTTTGAGCAAAGGGGGTCCAAAGAGCCTACATAGAGAAAGGGAAGGAAATAAAAACATGATCTACCAAGTGTGGTAAAATCAGCTATAACAGATGCCCCCTAATGTGTGAGATCATAGGGGTAACATTATGGCTGAAATACATTATACCGATCCCAGAAGTGGAGTAATAAATACCCAGGGGGGAAAACCAGCCACTCATCAGTACAATACAATGATACATCTCAGCATGTGACTGCAAATATGAAGTGTAAAAGTCCCATATACATAATAGTACAATTTCCATGAATAGGAATAATATGTCATATCTCACATGTGGTCAGTGAAACAAGATATTCATACTAAATGAAGACATCTGATAGCACATTGGAATCTGGGCATGAAAGATAACATCTCATTGATACTGGCATGATCAAGGAGGTATCATATATGGAATGCCACCATGATCAGAGGTCTTCTACCCAAACTGCTACTGGTACATGTCCCATCACATGAATAAATGTGTTGAGGTCGAACATGATGGGCCATCATCTGATTACCATCATTAATGTATACTATTAATAGATGTGAGATATCCCATTGATAATACTAATGAGAATTAAGGTATAGAGTGCAATCAAACAAGTGTGAATATATTTGTTGAGGTCGAACACTTGAGAGAATCCATCAATCAGGGGACATTGATGTATTCCCAAAACTGTCGATGGCAAGAGAAATTTCCACTGATGACTGCAAGTCTCAAGGAAATCAATGGAATCTAGAATCCCATTCCATAATAAATGATATGAATTTTATGGAATGGAATCTATTGGAAGGAGGGATTTAAGGCGTCCCCATCAACCAACATGGTGTACACAACAATGTTAGATAATTTGGAAGAAATCAGACAAACAAGATGTACACAAACTAGTAACTGTATTGAGAATGGTCGACATGCAAATATAAGATAACTAAGGAGTGGCCAACTCAGGATAAAAATTTCTTCGAATAAGAGAATCAAGCAGATGGTGACTCATAGGCAACATGGACTGAACATGGAAACTGGGAGAACTCTGCAACACAGGAAGCATCAACAGAGTCTCCATAAGGACTGGAAGCATAACCAGTTAGTAGAGAAAATTCAAAACAATGATTGCAACTCCTAAATTCATACTAATAACCAAACCAATGGATGGAATATATAGTGCTCTATTCGAAGGCGGCACAACATGACAACTGCCAAAATTAATATCATTTCCCATCCAACTTTTTATGTTTTTTTTATTTTTTTGGTCTTTTTCATATTGGAAATCCTGAAAAAGAATAAAATGCCTTAAATTATAGAACTAGGAGGAAACGTGTGTCACGGAAGAGTAATTTGGTTCCAAGAAGTGGAACATACCTATGCTAAATGCAAGGAAGTAGATGCAGGATAAGGACACTCGGGGGGGTGTCTCCTCTGGGTATGGGCTGATCAAGCTACAAAATATGTAAGGGAGGCTCTTCTTGGCTAGGATTGAGACATACCAGGATATATGGATAATAAAAGTGAAGCAGGCAGCTAGAATAAATCTCAACATGACAAGAGGATGCATGAAAATGAAATTATAACTTGATATAAATAGGAGTCCCTATGGGAAATGAACAACATAAATTTAAAGAAAGAATATGAGGTTCTTGATCAAAGACATGGAGGGACTACAATGGATTTCTAGAGATAAGGGAGGTCTCACGGCATGGGTACCAAATGGAAAAGCAAGATCTAGCTAGGGCACTCATGAATAGGAAGGCTCTACCACTTACGTAATGCAACTTCTAGTAGTAGTGTGAAGGTTCTATAACATTACGAAGTGGGTTCATACCTATAGTTAAGATGAAATGGTTATAGGATGATTCATAATTCATATGAAAATGTGATCCTATCCTATATTCCACTTCAAAATTATACCTTTTATAGACATGAACGGATCAAGACGTCAGAGAGAGTGTACAAAAAATTGACCCTACATGATAATAATATTAGTCCAAAACAACTGGAAACAATCAGTAAAGAGTACAAAATATAGTATATAGGGAGGATTGATCATGACAACTGCATTCAATAGACACAATGTGGTGTACGATGGGACATAAGAAGGAATGTAAGGTGGAGACCCAACTTTTGCTTATCCACTACCACCCCCATGTGAATGAACATTGGTTTTAAGACTGAGTGAAGGAAGTGAAAATCCTCCCACAAATGGAGTAGAGGGTGGAATATGGCCACTCCCGAATCTGTGTGTAATCAATTACCTTGAGTAATTAGGATTGCATTAATTTTAAGGGTTGTAATTACTCAAGGTAAATGAGCATGCAACTAGGGGTGTTATGAATCAATAGTGAAATAAATATGCACACCTGACAAATGATGCCAAGTGCAATTTGTCTTTAAATATGAAGAAAGGGGTATGCTACTACATGAAATGCACAAAAATTCATTCCTTTCCAAATTCCAATGCAATCCTTCCTATATGAAATCCTAAACACAACTCTCATCAAAGCAATCCAACGCAAGTACCTCCTTAACTCCATATGTGAGATGCAAGTAAGAATGCAACTATATAATTATTTTGTATTTTCAATATAAAAGAATGAAAATACAATAAAAGTCATTAAAATTCTCATTCTATGCAGGAAGTAGAAAACACAATCCAAGCAATAAACCGAGACCAAAAGACTAATGTACTAATGGAAAAAAAGGAGATAAATCAACTAGGAGAATTCTCAAAGAAAGAAAATTAACAAAAAAATGGGTTTCTGGTCGCAAAGGGAGCATTCAATAGACAATATACTAACCCAAGAAGACTCAGCCACACTCACAACCAAAAACTTCCCACATCAAGAACTCAACCAAAATGGAGGTTGTATGCAATTGTTCAAAGAGCAATAGGGTATGTACATGACTAGACAGTGTACTACCCCCGTATATACATGAGTGTATAGTCTCTGACCTGCGTATACAAAGAAGAAGGTGGTAAAAATAAATCTGAGGATCAAACCACTCCGAAGGGATTGTTAATGGATGAAAATACTACATAATACGACACAAAAATGGGGAGAAATAGACAGAAAATCATACACCCAAACCCCACTAAAAGGAAATACCCAACAGAGTCGCCAATTTTGTTACAGATAAAAATTCCTATGGCTTGGGGTAGATGAAAACAGAGAGTATGACTCCAAAAATAAATCCATTTCCATATGTAGTAGATATATATAAGCCTAACACTAAGGGATGAAGAACATACCTTATTCCAGATGGTTGTAGTAGAACCTTGTTGAGATTTCAACCACACTTGCACCTACATTCCATTCTCAACAACACTAAAATAGACAAGCATGATATATATTAAGTGTTAGGCCTACTCTAGAATATATAAATCTAATATGTATAAGTTGAAGCAACTACATCCATGGATAAAGAACATTCATAGTTACACACATACAATGGACGAGAAATGGATATCTCTATTAATTATAAATAGAGACACAAGTGACAAACTATGTCGGCACCTCGTCGAAATCAAGAGACTGAGTCCTCCACCTAGGCCTCCCCCACTTCAATCCTCCATATCAATGGAAATCTCACAAGACAATGGCAATATTGGGAAGAGCATTAATGGTTTCTTAAAAGGACAAAGGGATGTAGACTCAAGCATGTATGAATGGGGCACAAATCCACTATAATTTCATTGCTCTCATAAGTTCTCCTCCTCTAATGCATCCAACAGGCTCAATATATAGCCCTTCAATAGGCAGTCAATAGTCGATTCAGAGCATTTAGAGTCATATGGAATTCCAAGGTCAATTTATTCATGACTCATTGAGGAAAAATCCAAATATTTTATTTTTTGACACATTTATTGATGTATGCGGGTGATAGTGTGTTAATTTTTTAATGGTTATATCATATATTATAACATTTAGCATCATAACATCATAACCATAAGCAAAAGATCACTGAAATATATGCAAGCACAGCAACACAAAAGAACACAAAGATTTATCTTGGGAAACCGAGTCATGGGGAAGAAAACCCAACAAAAACTCCTCTATATAAGATGTATAAAATGTAAAAGACAAGACCCCAGATAGGTGCGCCTCCCTCCAACAGATATATATACATACATACATACATACATACATATATATATCATATGCTCTTTGCACAAGTGAGTGTGTGTACAAATGAGGAACACATATCCTCTATTTATACTCTTTTCGTCACTTGAAATTTAACCTAACAAGTCGACCCCACTTAACTAAGTAGGTCGACTTCACTTAGGAAGACTCAATACAATAATATATTATATTCATTAGGGTTCTATTGCCCCAACTTATAATGGAGGCTTTACCTCATGACTCTATTATGACCAAATACAATAGTAACACCCTGCCAGAGGAATAATAATATCTCCCTTGGGTTACATCAGTAAAATACATTTAGAATATCCTTTGAAGTTACAATATTCAACACTCCCTCTTAACGAGAAGGTTATTCTACTGACAACATCATCATAGACTATAGGAGACCAGAGAGATAATATCTACAACATCATCGATGCTATACATCTATATGTCACAGCAAGTTTTCACAAACAGTAACTGGAACAGTTACTCTTCCTCTTCTGCATCACATGATCACTTGATCATTTTGTATATTCACTTCAATATTTTGATCCTTCATAGCAGCACTTGATATTCTATATTATTTGTAGCGGAACTTTGATCTTCTCGATCCTTTGCAGCAGCACTTCGATCTTCTTGATCCTTTGTAGCAGCACTTTGATCTTCTCGATCCTTTGCAGCAGCACTTCAATCTTCTCAATCCTTTGCAACAAAAATTCGATATTCTCGATCCTTTGCAGCAGAACTTTGATCTTATTGATCCTTTGCAGCAACACTTCGATCCTATGTAGCATCCTTCTAATATTCTCGGTCCCTTGTAGCAGCACTTCGATCCTTTTGATCCTTTTGTAGCAGCACTTCGATCTTTTTGATCCTTTACAGCATCACTTCAATCCTTCTTGATCCTTTGCAACCACACTTTGATCTAATCAACCCTTCATTGTTGTAATTCGATGTACTTGATCCTTCCCCGCCACACTACTTGCACTACACATGATCTATTTGTGGGATGATCAATCCCAATCACTTTAGGACATAAGTCCAAGGATGATGTAATCCTCCATCAGCATGATCCATGAAATTGATCAGTTTAATCATCTACAACTGAATGTAGATATTGACCGAACCTAGTGTTGACCCTATCGTCCATGAGGACTCATCGTATACCATCCATACCACACAGGTTAGGACCACTCCCAAGTGAGTGTTATACTACGGTATCTACACTTACATGTAGGCATACTCTTCCAAGAAAGATTATTGTCTACAAAGTAGATCTCAACCACATACAAAATGTTAGTCTTGTCATCCATGAGGACTCATAATAGAGAATCCATAACACAAAGGTTAGGACCACTCATGAGCGAGTGTTATTCTACGGTTTCCACAACTGAATGTGGGTACTCTCCATGCAAGAGTAATGTCTGCAAAGCAGATATCGACCGTACCTAATGATCAGTCCTATCATCTGTGAGGACACATCATAGGACATCCTCGGCATGAAGGCTAGGACCATTTGCAAGCGAATGTTATACTATGGTATCCACAAATGAATGTGGGTACTCTCCATGAGAGTAACATATTCAGGTTCATCCTTAGCTAGTAAGGACCACTGTCATGAACAGACTGTTATACCTTCCATCCTCAAAAGAGGATACTGTCATCCACAAGTGAATGTGAGTACTCTCGATGTGAGTGTAATATCTACAAGGACATCCTTACCTAGTAAGGACCACTTTCATTAACATAGTGTTATACGTGCCATCCTCAAGAGAGGATACTATCGTCCACAAGTGAATGTCAGACCTTGTCAGCATCTTCAGGTGCACTTGGCCTCTTTTATGCTGGAGCATCACTGTCATCCCATCATCAATTTTAGTATTCATCATCACTCCCCATTTTTCGGGAGAATCCATATTATCAACCTACTCCCCCTTTGTCTAAGGAGGGTTCATGGTATCGACCTGTTCTTCCTTTTTGAGGATAATCCATATCTTTGACTTGTTCTTCCTTTCTGAAAAAATTCCACATCTTCGACTTGTTCTTCCTTTCTGACAAAATTCCATTCCTTCGGCTCATTCTTCCTTTATGAAGAAAGTCCATATCTTCGAATTGTTCTTCCTTTCTGAAGAAAGTCCATATCTTCGACTTGTTCTTCCTTTTTTTTCAAGGAGATTCTATATCTTCGACCTATTTCTCCTTTCCGAGAAGGGTCCATATCTTTGACCTATTTCTCTTTTTCGAGAAGGGTGCATATCTTCGACATGTTTCTTCTTTTCGAGAAAAGATCTATATCAACATCAATTTTCCTCCTTGTGAGGAAAGTATGTAGTATCATCATCACTATTCCTCCTTGCAAGGAAATTATTTTCAAACTACACCAAGCTTGTCATGGAAGCTTGGTCACCACATCAGCAACTTGCTCATCGGTACTCACATACTAGAGTTTTATGTCTCCCTTTGGTACCATATTCCATAGGATTCTTTTTCATCTTTATGAAACTCTGGTCTTAACAAAGAATAATTGTGGTATCCAACTCCATGTCAAATATTCCTTACATCATATTTCCAAAGCCATGTGGCTTCCCAAACAATAGAAAGTTGCAATGTACTCTGCATCAGCTGTACTGAAAGCAACAGTGGACTAAAGCATGAGATCAAGGAGGATCCCAGAAAATAACATACACATGAGGTGCTATTTCTGTCTACAACACTTCCTACCCAATCTGAATTTGTATATCCATATAATCTTTAGTCATGATCTCTACCATAGTCAAGTCCCAAGTTTTTTGTACCTTTAAGGTCCTCATCATACTTTGCAGCTATCAGGTGAACACATATAGGGTTAACTATATACTGACTCAAGGTTTTCATAGTAAGCATATATCTGGCCTTGTAATTGTCAGATATATCAATGACACAATAATCTGTTTGTACTGAGTCATATCCACTAACTCTGATGTCTGATCTAACAACGGCTTCATGTTGGTGTCTATGGGTGTGGCCATGACTTCACAATCCAACTTATAGAATCTTCTTAAAATTTTCATAGCATACTTTCCCTGGTGTAGAAATACTCCTTTTGGGCTCTACCACACTTTCTACCCTAAGAAATAATGCATCAATCCAAGATCTTTCATATTGAATTATTCAACTAGCCTCTTCTTGCAATCTGTGATTTGTTTCTCATTTCCAGTTAGAAATAGATCATCCACATACATCAATAGTATGATAGATTCATCATCCATAAACTTAAGGTAAAGGTTAGGATCAACTTTACTTTTGGTAAAGTCCATGCTTATCAAGAAGCTATATATTCTTCATACTGAGATCTAGGAGCTTGCTTCAGTCCATACAGAGCCTTCAACTTGCATACATTAGTCGCTCTATTTTTTACTTCAAATCCTTGTGTTTTTTTGATGTAAACTTATTCCTCAATCACACCATTAAGTAAGGTTGTATTTACATCCATCTAGTGTAATTCTCACTTCATCATGGAAGCAAGTGCCATGATAGTTCTGATGGAAGTGTATCTTGCTCCTGGAGCAAATGTCTCTTCATAATCAATTCCTTTTCTGAGAGAATCCTTTATGATGCAAGATCATTGTGGCATGCCAGCAATGTGATGAGTTGTTCACATGCCATGGAATATTTTTTTTGTTTTGTTGATTCATAGTTTGTTAGTGCCGATAGGCATGATGGTGGATCATGATTCCCTGCGTGGAGATCAATCCATAGTTTGTTTGTTATGATAGGGATGTTTCCATCATGCTCTGTTTTTGTTTGTTTTCAGTTGTAGGATCAGTCGGGTTGTAGGAGGTTACATTTTAGCTTAAATAGATAGATTATAGAAAGGAGAAGGGTTATGCTCTTCATCATTAGAATTTCGAGTTTGTTGAGAGACGGGCAGACTTGCATCTGATTCTGCTTGTAAATATTTTAATAGATTGAAGAAGAGATCCAACTGTGTGTTTGTGTGTTTTATTAATAGAAGGATTAGATATGTGTTTGTAGTATTATTATCCTTGCTTCATTTACTATTTTGAACTGTGAATCCCTAAAGGGCCGGCTCAGGCGGTTTCCTGAACATCTGTGTATTTTTGTAAAATCGTTGATTCATGCATGAAATTGTTGCTGGAATAGTTGGGATACTTTGTAAATGAATGAATATAATAGTTAGGATAATTAGAATTAGATATTTTAGGCTATATTGATCGGTTCCATGATCAATCGGTGTAGCATGCAGATTTTCTGCCTTAACTATTTTTTGCAGAAAATGAACGGAGGAGATTGAGTCTGCAGATGAAGATCTAATGGCCCAGGAGAGATCCGCAATGGAAGTTGTGAGGGTGATAATGGATCCAAAAATATCTATGAGATCCACATAAAATAGTATATCAATATCAGGTAAAAGGATGTAAAGATATTATGGTGGAAAATAATTGCAGAGGAAAAGTTGTGGGAGGAAAGTTACAGGGGAGTAGCATCGCAAAGTTGGCGTGCATCCCGCATCCTGCATCTCGCAAACCGCTTGCAAAAAATATGTTGCGAAAGGAAATTTGTGGGGGAGAAACTCTGAAATTTTTATTGGGAATCCTGCATCTCGCATGCAGAAATCCCATTGCGGAGGTAAAATTACGAAAAACCCTGTGCAGAGACAGAATTGCGGGAAGGGAATTTAGCACAGAATTTGGCCAAGGGATAAATTTAGAAATCCTACTAAGTGTAGAAGCCACCAAATCCTAGAGGTGCTGGTTGGGTTGGCTGTGGTTGATTTGAACCTACACCAATTTTGGTATCAGAGCGAGGAGAAACTCATGCGAGAGAAAAGAGTAGCAGTGGAAGCCTAGAGGAGCAAGAAGAGTTCTCAAGAGGTTCTAGATCGAGAACCACGTTTCCAAAATACCAAGTACAGAGAAGGGGCTTGGTGAGGTAAGATCATAGCAGTGTGAAAGAGAAATATTATTATAGAGGCTTAGTGCAAGAGGATGGCTGCATGCATAAGAAGAGCATGAGGTCGTGACAGAGTTTGACCAGAGGTGAATGCAGAAGCTCTAGGGGAAACAAGGGAGATACGGGCATGTCTGGAATCCATGGAGACAGACAAATAAAGAGACCTAGAATCAGGGGATGTAAGTGAACCTAAGAATGAAGAGAAAAGAGAAGAAGTTGCACCTATGCAAGAAACACTTGAGCTAAGTTATTTCATATCGATTCTAGGAGCAACGTCAAGGACAAAATTGGAGTTGTCGACCTACGATGGAAGTGTCAATGCTGAGCATCTCATTGACTGGATCAGTTAGCTGGATAAGTACTTTGAGTACTATGAGTTTGAAGAATACAAGAGAGTTAGATTGGTTGTGACAAAGTTGAAAGGCCATGCATCCTTGTGGTGGGATAGTGTGTAAGCAAAAAAAATGAAGAAGAATAATTCATTGATAAACAGCTGGGATAGGATGGTAGAAAAGATGCGGGTGAATTTATTACCCAAATATTACTAGTTAATTCTATATAGGCAGGTACAAAACCTTATGAAAATATTGTTAACAGTGAGAGAATACACTGAAGAGTTATACAAAGTAAACCTAAGCACAGGATATGTGGAAGAATCAACAGAGAAAGCTGCTAGATATGTCAATGGTCCAAGGATGGATATCCAAGAAGAGACCTGCATGATATCACCTATAACCATGGAGGAGGTGTATCAATGTTCCTTAAGGGAAAAAGAAAATATAGCGAGGAAGTAGATATTTAACAGAGGTTGAGGTCCGACTAGAGGAAGAGGACAAACAGCTGGAAGAGGAATATTTGGAGCCCACAGAGGAGAGTCCAATAACCCTAACCAGCAAGAGTAGAATGGTAGAGGAGGTGACTCTAGTAGAAGAGGACCTTACCAAGGAGGTAGAGGTAGAGGAAGAGGCGAAGGAAATTTCTATAGGTGCTACAAATGCAACCAATCAAGGCATAGATCATTTGAATGTCCAGATAAGGTAGACATAGGACAAAGAGGAGCCTATCTAGCTTAGAATGAGGAGCACCAAGAACAGTCGACATTAGATGAAGTTTTTCTAGAGACAGGAGTGTCATTGATGATGAATAAAGTCCTGTTGAAACCTGGGAAGGAGCATGAAGAGCCTGCTCAAAGAAAATCGTTATTCAGGACCATGTGTAAATTCCAAGGGAAGTGCTGTAAGATGGTGATTGATAGTGGGAGTACTGACAATCTTGTTTCCACAAATATGGTGGAGAAGCTGAGTTTGAAGAGGACCAAGCATTCTATTCCATACAAGGTATATTGGCTACATAAATGGCATCAAATCCTAGTAAGTGAGTAGTGTGAAGTTGATTTCCAAATAGGTCCATATAAGGACAATATTATGTGTGATGTTATTCCCATGGATGTTTGTCATATACTGTTAGGAAGACTGTGGAAATTTGATAAGAAAGTGATTCATGATGGTAGGATTACCTGTCATAGTTTTGAGTAGAATGGGATAAGACATGTACTTCACCCTTTACAAGAAGGTGGTACAGCAGGACAGTCAGCACCCAAAGTCCTGATGTTGTCACGAAAATAATATTTGCAAAAGATTGAGGAGGAAGGGTTGAACTATGTTATGGTATGCAAACCGAGAGTGGTGACAATGAAGACTAATGTGACAGATCTACTCAAGGAGATTCAGGAGATGTTGATTGAGTTTAGTGACATCGTGGTGGATGATTTACCCAATGAGTTACTACCAAGGATGGATATAAGCCATCAAATTCATTTTATTCTAGGAGCCAATTTACCAAACAAGGAAACGTATTGGTTGACACCTCAAGAGAATGAAAAAGTGAGGAAACAGGTCCAAGGATTTTTGGACAAAGGATTGGTCCAAAAGAGTCTGAGTCAATGTGTAGTACCAGCAGTACTGACACCAAAGAAGGATGGTGAGTGGAGGATATGTAATAACTCCAGAGAAATTAACAATATTACTATCAGATATAGGTTTCCATTACCAAGGATGGATGACATGATGGATTTCTTAAGTGGGGCAATGTGCTTTTCAAAACTAGATTTGAAGAGTGGATATCGTCATATCAGAATCAGAGAAGGAGATGAGTAGAAGACAACCTTTAATACAAATTATGGGTTGTATGATTCGTTGGTCATGCCATTTGAATTTTCCAACACACCAAACACCTTCATGATATTGATGAATGAAGTCTTGAGAGATTTCATCGGTAAGTTTGTGATAGGTTACCTTGATGACATTTTGGTTTTCATCCAAACAGAAGAAGAGCATCTGAAGCATCTGAGAAATGTTTTAGAGAGGCTGCAACAGGAAAAGTTTCTAGTAAATGTGAAGAAGTGCACATTTATGAATCCAGAGCTAGTATATTTAGTCTTTTTATCTCAAGAGACGGGTTGAAGATGGATTCAGAAAAGGTGCAAGCAATCATTGATTGGCCTTCACCTAGGAACATATTTGAGGTAAGAAGCTTTCATGGTTTGACAAGTTTTTATAGGAAATTTATAAATAATTTCAGTGGTATTTGTGCATCTATTGTCGAGACAATTAAGAAGGATATACAACCATTTCAATGGACCGCAGAGGCTAAAAAGAGTTTCAGTTCTTGAAGAAGAAGATCACTGAACAACCAGTATTGAAGTTACCAGACTTCAAACACCCTATAAAGTGTGATTATAGTGGGGTATAAATGTGTAATGTATTAAGTCTAGTGTACAGACCTGAACACTTTAATTCTGTAATTTTACTTAAATAATTCTGAAATTTAAGGGGTTCACACAGAGCCTTCTCGGATTGGGAAAAAACAAGGGTTTCTTTTAGGAGATTTTGCAGATGAAAAGAGTGATCAGTGGGAAGAAAAAAAAGATATGTTAGACATTGAATTTATTCTCCCCTAACACATTTATATCTGGTGCCATTTAGGTTTTAGAATCCACGCTGCATAAACCTACTACCACACTTCTAGGCAGCCAAACCGTGCAACTAAGGAGAGTAGTTCTGCCGGTTTCAACCAGAGGATTCTGGAAACTTGCAGATATTTTTTACAGCCGTAATTTAATATATAAAAATTTATTTATACATTTTTCTGAGGTTTTGGAAATTTTAAGGTGTTTTGAGTGAATTTGGGGATTTCTGGCAATTTTGGTCAAGAGAAACCCTGCGCAGAGGAGGATGCAAAAGGGTGGTATGAACCAAACCAAAAATGGTTTTGGATATTGATATGGTGGGAATTTATGCCTTTTAATGACCCGCATGAATTTACAAATCTCAGCTTGAGTTTACAGATCATATTTTGCATCAATTTCAGTAAAACTAGTTATTAAAAACTAGTAATCTAGCTAGGGTCTTAAAAAAACTATTAAATCAGTTTAAATCCAATTCTGTAAAACATGAGATTTATAAAAGAGATAAATATGAGCTCTCTGAACATTAATACTTATTTCAATCTCTTCCCTATCATGAAATATTCATTACAACACTCATATTCACTCAATCCCCCCAGACACTGATAAAATAGGGCCTTTTTATGAAACTGAGATAATATTCTTTAGGGTTTGAGATATCTCAAAATGATAAATGTAATGTTCAAAATATAATGACACTACAGAATAGAAATAACATTATTGACTGAACATTACAAGAGGCTTCCAAAATTAAGGGGCAGAAGGCCCGAATCATGACCAGAAAGGGGCTGTGAGCATAAGTGAAGCATGGGCTTCACTGGAGCTCAACCTGAACTTGATGGAGGTTGTAATATAATTCTGGAATAAGCTTCATTGGCTAACACTAGCACTCCATATACCTGCAATATATAGAAAGGGAGATGGAAGATAAAGGAGGAGGGGTTTGGGGATCATCACCCAATGGTCTGAGGCACAACACTTAGAGAGTATGCTCACATAGCATAAACACAATATCAAATCATCCAAATTGATTCAATGGGTTCTAATTCACCTTTAATAGAGTGTTGAGTGACCTTCTTAGCAAGTGGGGATCCAAGGTGACCTATGGGAGAAAGTCAACCCTCAACAAACCCTAACCCTAGCCACATAGGCGCCTCCTTTGGGGAATTTAGCAAGTAGGACCATGTGGAATTGTTTCCAAATCCAAATCCTCCTTCACAATTAGAAACTACACCCTCTCTTAGTCAAAAGTTGCTTCTTTTGATTTATGACACCTTTTTTTATTTTCCAGACTCATAAGGAAACTGTTCTTTCCTTTGAAAACTTTCTTGGTTTTCTCTTACTACTTTTCTGAGCTCCATAAGAGGCAACTGCACCCTCCTTTGAAAAAAATTCCTGCTTTATCCTTGACTGCTTTTTTTCCCTACTTTTAGGTACTTTCTTCTTTGTTTCCTATGACAGCTTTTGTCATAGTGTTTCCTCTTTCCTTCCTTGGCTAGTAGACTTTTCCAATGCGCCCCACCTGACTAGGCAGTTTATTTACACCTCATTAATTAGCATAAATCATTTAAATGGAAAATAAAACTTAGATACATGACTTAATTAATTATTACAAAATTTTGCTAGGGAGAATTATTAATGTAAAATTGAGCCCCTCCTAGGAGTCCAGTATGGTCAACACTTTAATGGCCACTTTGAGGGGAAATGACACAATCAGAGTTGTACTCAGTCAAGAGGACAGACCTATAGCATATTTCATTGAGAAGCTGAATGATGCAAAGTAGAAGTATTCATCTTATGACAAGGAGCTTTATTCTATTGTTCAAGCAATGAAGCTTTGGAGACATTATTTAATGCCTCAATAATTTGTGTTATATTCTAACAACCATGCATTACAATACATTATGCAGCAACCTAAGTTGAACTTGAAGCATGTCAAGTGAGTTGAGTTCTTACAGAGCTTTACCTTTGTGTTGAAGCACATAAGTGGACAGTCAAATAGACTAGATGATGCCTTAAGTAGGAGACTGATGATTATGCAAGAGAATCAGATCCAAGTCTTGGGATTTGAGCATTTAAGGGATTTGTATGAGACTGACATTGATTTCCAGGAGGCTGACAGGGCTTATAAGAATCCAGTGGAGGTGGACAGAGAGCCATGGATGGAGCATGCTCTATAAGATGGTTTAATCTTTAGAAATAGTAAACTATGTATACCAAAGTGTTCTATGAGAGAGAACTTGATACCAAAAAAACACAATGGAGGTATGGCAGGTCATTTTAGAAGTGATAAAACCTTTGGACAGTTAGGTCATTTCTATTTTTTGCCAAGGATGAGGTTTGAAGTTGATAAGTTTGTAAGCAGATGCAGAGTATGCCAGCGTGCTAGAGGAAGAAGCCATAGCACATGTTTGTATACACCATTTCCTATTCCAACTAGACCTTGGGATTCTGTGGGTATGAATTTCATTCCGGGTTTGCAAAGAAATCAGAAGGGACATGATTCTATCTTCGTATTTGTTGATAGATTCACTAAGATGACACATTTCATTCCATGCTACAAGACTAGTGATGCCACACACATTGCTAACTTGTTTTTTAATTAAGTTGTGAAGCTATAGGGTTTACCTACAAGCATTGTTTCAGACAGAGATGTGAAGTCCACAAGTCATTTATGGAGGATCTTGTGGAAGAAGTTGGGTACCAGACTAAACTTCAGTTCAACATATCACCCACAGTCTGCTGGATATGGCATAGGTAGTTAATAGGAATCTGGGGAACATTTTGAGAAGTCTGATTAGAGAAAGTCCTAAGCAGTGGGACAGAGTGTTAGCTCAAGCTAATTTTTCCTATAATTATTCACCAAACAGAAGTACGGGCATGAGTCCATTTCAAATTCTGTATGGAATGCATTCAATAGGAGTGTGTGAAATTTGTGACTTAGGTTAATTGGAGAAAAGGAGTGCTTATGGAGAAGAGTTTGCAATGATGATCAATGAACTATGGGAGCAAGTGAAAGTAAGGTTACAACAGAGTAACACCAGTTACAATGCCAAAGTAGATTCCAAAAGGAGAGAGAAGAACTATGAAGTAGGATATTTGGTCTTAGCATATATAAAGAGAGACATATTTCCAAAGGGAGAGTATAACAAGTTGAAGATGAAGAAGATTGGACCCTGCAATGTGATGAGTTGGTCACATGATGTGGCTGATTTTTGTTGTTTTATTGAGGCATAGTTTGTTAGCACCGATAGGCACAATGGTGGATCATGACTCCGTACGTGGAGATAAATCCGTAGTTTGTTTATTATGATAGGGATGTTTCCATCGTGCTCTGTTTTTGTTTGTTTTCAGTTGCAGGACCACTCGGGTTGTAGGAGGTTATAGTTTATCTTAAATAGATAGATTAGAGAAGGGAGAAGGGTTCTTCTCTTCAGCATTAGAATTTTGATTTTGCAGAGAGACAGATAGACCTGTGTCTGATTCCGCTTGTAAATATTTTAATAGATTGAAGAAGAGAGCTGACTTTGTGTTTGTGTGTTTTCTTAATAGAAGGATTAGTTGTGTGTTTGTAGTAGTATTATCCTAGTTTCATTTACTATTTTGAACTATGAATCCATGAAGGGCCAACTTCAGGGGTTTCCTAAACATCTGTGTATTTCTGTAAAATTGTTGATTCACGCATGAAATTGTTGCTGGAATAGTTGGAATAGTTCGTAAATTCATGCATAGAAGAGTTAGGCTAATTAACATTAGATATTGCAGGTTGGATTGATCGATTCCATGATCAATCGGCACAGCGCACAGATTTTCTTCCTTAACCAGTTTTTGCAGAAAATGAACAACGGAGATTGAGTCCGCAGATGAAGATCTGACAGTCCAGGAGATATCCACAATGGAAGTTGTGAGGGTGATAATGGATCCACAAATATCGGTGATATATATATCAAAGAGTAGATCGACGGTCAGGGAGAAGGTCGCAAAGATCTGACGGTGGAAAACAATTGTGAAGGAAAAGTTGCAGGAGGAAAGTTGCAGGGGAGAAAATTTAAAACATTGATCGGGCATCCCGCATCCCACATGTATAAATCACGTTGCAGAGGTAAAATTGCAGAAAAACCTGTGCAGAGATAGAATTGCGGGAAGGAAATTTAGCGTAGAATTTGGCTGAGGGATAAATTTGGTAATCATGCTAAGTGTAGGAGCCACCAGATCTTGGAGGTGCTGGTTGGGTTGGCTATGGTTGATCCGACCCTACACCACTTTATCCAAAAATATTTCCTTCCATCAGAAACATGTTTTATCTTGCAAATCCACTTGGAAGATACCACTCTTGATTTCTGGTTTGGGTACTATATCCCAAACATTATTCTGGTATTCTTCCATCATTGCATCTACCATGAGTTCATTTTGTCAGGTCATCGACATATCCCAGTCTTTTGCATTCAACCTTGAAGGTTGGAACCCAGTGCCCAATTTACTCTTGGTAAAGTCTCGGTCCAGCAGGGAGCTAACCATCCTGTCATATCATGTTGAACTCAGGAATATTCTGCAATCACTCCCCCTGAAGCATAGCATAATCCTCTCTCTACATTCTATAATGGAGTGACATGTATCATCCTATGTTACCATGTATCCATCTCAGGTTACTAGATACCAATATCCCTTTATCTTGAACTTTGTTGAAAAGTTCCTCTTACACCCATCTGTGAGCTTGTTATCTTCTATAGGTTTCCATATTTAACCTTGTAGCAAAGGTTAATATATTCATAACTCTAGGTGATATTTCAAGCTTCTGGATGTGCTTTTCTATGGGTTCCTTCTGAGCTCGTAAAAATTATATTCTGTATAGGTGGTTCTTTGCTCAATATATACTTCTACTTCACTGGAGAAGCGTGTTTGGTCAATAGAGTATGTCATTCCATAGTATATTCTTTATGATACAAACCACGAACCTTGCTTTGTATACTTGTTCTTGTATATCCATATGGAAGACACTACGAAATTCCCTTTAGGTCTCGAAATCATATCCTAGACATCATTCCCCATGATCAACTGTTGCTGTTTGATCATGGATTCTTCCATAGATGGAAGGTTTTGTATCAACAATGTCACCCAATTGTGTCACACAACTAGACTGTGTCTAAGGCCTCTTACTTTGGTTTGGAAGTCCTGTCATACTTTTCTTCATCTTGTAATATATCTCACGCCCAAGATGGTCTTCATCTCTCGAGGTGGATCTATCGCTGTCTGAAGGTCTTTCTTTCGTCATGGTGTCCCTGACCTTGGGAGCTTCATGTTCATGTTTATTGGAGTGAATCTCGAATTCTCATCACTTGTTCTTTGGAACAAGTCGCATCCTCCTTTTCTTGTTGGTAGTTGTACACGACCTTTTCTACAAGTCAAATGCACCAGTTGCATGGTTAGAAACATTTCATAGGACATATGCATAACGAAAAATTCTTATGCATCATGCAACTATTTATCCAATACAAAATTCATCCATATCTCATGGAAACTTTCTAGATGCCTTCCATCTCTACCATGAAATCATTGAGATTGTGCACTAAATCCAATATGCCAGCAAAGAGGTTTATTCTAGATAAGTAGCAATGGAGTGTTGTATAGCACCATGGGCTACTTACCCATAACATGCATATTAGTAGTATACTATCATTTAATGCAAACATTATATCATGAATAATACACAACATATACAATAAATACAATTCAAATACTTATCTTTTTTTTTGTCGTCATCTCCTTCTAGGTCTGCAGCTTCTTCTTTGACCAATGAGATTGCTTCAATCTCATGTTTTCTTTGAAATCATTTTTGGAATGCTGCTTCCAGTGGACCTAGGGTTTGATAGAGAAAACCTAATTTTTCAAGTTAGGTATATTTAAGATATGATTGTATAGAAACATGTGGCTCCTCAAGGAGAGATGAGAAGCATACACATTTTCCCAAAAATGTGATCAGAACTGTAAAATATCTTATGTCCTAGTTTTCTTCAATTTCTTTTGCAGAAATTCCTGATATCGTTTCTGTGGTATCTCCAAAATTACTACTCCTCCATGTCTAAAAATTCTCATTGAGGTAGCCTTGTTTGTCCTATTTCCAACACCATAGGTTAGATAATAATTGGTTTGACCAATTTGGGATTACGCAAGTTTTCCCAAGGTGACTTATTTCAGGACTGTTCAGCATAGAAAACGTCTACGGACTTATACGTGTAACTGTTTCACCTTTAGGTTCTGAAACTTTCACCACAGAAATTAAAGTCTATTCTCTATCTAGAACATCTTGAAAAATTTAATTTGGAGCTTTGTAGCCAGAGATATAGTGATTCTCCCTAGGTGTCCTCTTTAGGGATGAAGCCTAGGAGAGGCTGGAACCTTGAATTGGAGGAATCATATCTCCCTGAATATAGATAATTTGAGGCTGAGAATTTTTTGTAGTGTTCATTAGGAATTTATATTTGTCTTGTAAATGTTTCGACTCTTGATAATTATCCAATATCGAGATATAGTGAATGTACCAAAACTACTAGTTTTAGTATTATTGGGTTTTCAAGCACGAAACTCTAATATTCAATAGTTGTAGCTATAGCACTATTTCGGCTATACAAAGACTTATTTCAGGGTGTATCTGATACCATGTTAATTTTTTAATGGTTATATCATATCTTATAACATTTATCATCATAACAACATAACCATAAGCAAAATATCACTAAAAGATAGAAAAGCACGGCCACACAAAAGAACACAAAGATTTATCCTGGGAAACCCTCATGGGGAAGAAAACCCAACAAATATTTCTTTGTATAGATGTATAAAAATTAAAATACAATACCCCATATACGTGTTCCTCCCTCCAATAGATATTTATCTCTCTCTCTCCTAAGCGCTTTGCACAAGTGAGTGTGTGTACAAATGAGGAACACATGTCCTCTATTTATACTCTTTTCGTCACTTGGCATTTCACCTAAAAAGTCATCCCCACTTAACTAAGTAGGTCGAATTCACTTAGTAAGACTCAATGCAATAATATATATATTCATTAGGGTACTATTACCCCAAATTACAATGGAGGCTTTACCTCATGACTCTATGATGACCAAATACAATAGTAACACCCCGCCGGAGGAATAATAACATCTCCCTTGGGTTACATAAGTAAAATACATTTATAATATCCTTTGAAGTTACAATATTCAACATAGTGGAGCAAGCTGCATGTACATGTGGTCTATAAGATGGCGACCCACGTATACAAACAAATAGGATTTTTTTAAGGGATTTCTTAGATCATCAAAGTTTATTTTGAGAAAAGGGGGTCCAAAGAGTCTACATAGGGATAGTGAAGGCCATAAATACATGATCTACCAAGTGTGGTAAAATAATCTATAGCAGTATCCACTCATGAAAGCATTTTTTACATCCATTTAGTGGAATTTCCAATCATTTTGTGCTTCCATGGAGAGCAAAGTGCATATGGTATCCCATTTTGTTGTGGGGGAGAATATTTCTTCATAGTCAACTCCTTCTTTTTGTGCATAGAATTTCGCCACAAGACTTTCTTTGTGTTTTTCAAGCGATCCATTTGATTTGTGTTTGTTCTTGTATACCCACTTGCAACCAATTGGTTTGGTTCCAACTAGAGGGTCAACCAACTTCCAAGTTCCATTCTTTATGAGCGCATCATATTCATTTTCCATAGCTTATTTCCATTCACCACATTTAGCAGCTTCTATAAAGGAAGTTGGTTCAAAATTAGCAGATAAATTCAATTCAGAGTCAAATGAGACATCCATGTCATCACCTGAGTTATATGCTTCTCCTCCATCATATTGTCTTCTTGATTTTCTCGTTCCTGTGTTTCCAACTTCATTTGGATGCACACTTTAAAGTTTCTTTATGCCCCATTTTGGAATCTTATTTGATGGTCTAGGTTGATCAGCTGGAGGTGCTTCATTCTCTTCAAGGTTTAATCTTCCAATCCTCTCAATCACATCATCCAATTCAGGTGAAGTGGTGGGAACTTCTTCGTTATGATTTTCTTCATGAATGGGTGTTGGTGCTTCAAAAGGAAATTCCAAAGATTGATCTAGATCCAATATCGGAATTCCCCCTTTAAGGTTTGGAATTTTATTATCAAATTCATAATATGTCTTTAGTTGGGAAAACTTCTCCAGGAAATCAAGTTGTCTTTCAATAGACTTTTCATTTTTATTAGTGTTAATAAAAATGGCATCTCTGGAAACAAAAAAATTATTTTTTACCTCATCATAATGACAATCTTCCCTAGAAGTGTTTGAATACCCCAAGAAAATACATCTTTCAATTCTAGCACCAAGTTTGTTTCTTTTCTCCTTTGGTATCAAGGCATAACAAGTGGAACCAAAAAATATGAGATTCCTAGCCGAAGGAAGCTAGCCAAACCTCATTTCCTGTGGAGTCTTGTCTTCAATAGCATTATATGGAATTATATTTCTAAAATATGTTGCACATAATACTGCATCACCCAAAAACATTTGTTTCACATTCTTGAAGAACATCATTGATCTTGTCATATTCATTAATGCTCTATTCATCCTTTATACTACACCATTTTGTTGAGGATTATAACGAACCAAAGTTTGATTTGTAATCCCATATTTGCAAAGATAATCTTCAAATTCATTAGAGGTGTATTCTTTACCATTATTAGAACGAAATGTACCAATATGTCTGTGTGTGCTTGATTCTATATCCATGCATGAAAGTTATCTAATGTTTGAAATTATTCAAACTTTGTCTTCAATAAATATACCCAACACATTCTTGAATAATCATCAACAAAGATCATGTGGTACTTATTACCATTTTCAGAAGGAATTGGCATGGGTCCACTTAAGTCAGAATGAATCAGTTCTAACTTTGTACATGCTCTGAATTTATAGTCTTCAAAAGGTTGTTTACTATGTTTTCCTAGAATACATGCATCACCTTTGTTCCTTTGATTAGGAATAGTAGGAAAACCATATACACTATTATTTCTTAACAAAAGTAGACTGTTGTAGTTCAAGTGAACAAATATTGCATACCACAATAACCTGAATTACAAATTACCTTCTTCAAGCTAAGACATATAGGCAAAGTTTTGAATTGTTGCAGAACAACCCTTCATCTTTAGCAACTTTCCATATTCATACCTGATCATGATGACCTTTTTGTCAGAGAACTTCCTTATCTCTAAAATTCCATCAAACATGTGGATGGAGAGGTATTGTTATTGAATCCGCACCAAGGACAACAAGCCCCTCTGTAACTCTAGAAGATAAAGAACACTCTTTAAGACAAAATCAGGGAAACTAGGTAGCTTGAGCTTGATAGAACCAATTCCCCTTGGTTTGAGGCCAGATTTGGCTATAAAGTATACTATTCCATTTTCAATGTCATTAGTTCTTCAAAATAATCTTTTCTAAAAGTCATATGAGAAGTTGCACCAGTATCAAGCAACCAATAATCTTTGTAAGATGAAAGAGAAGTTATTTCATTTATACGAATATTAAAATGTGTAACTATACAATGAGGTGAATAAGGGGCTTTACGAACCTATTGATTATTATTTTTGTCTTCTTTATTCTGATTGTGTCTACCTTTAATGGACTCCCAAGTGGCCCAACACTCATCTGCTTTATGTCCATTATTTCCATAGTGCTTGTACTTCAGATCTAATATTTTGCTTGAATTGTTTATGCCCCCTCTTCCTCTAAACTTTCTTCTTCCTTGTCCTATTTTTATTCTATCTCCCTTGGGAGGGTATTTAGAATTATGTTTTTCTTTCTAAACAAATAAAACATGCTCTCTTGATTTCTTGATCTTTCTGGACCATTCTGGATATGTGTCCTTTACAATGAGTACATCTTAAATATGGAACCTAGAAATTAAAAAATATTTGCAATAAAAATATGGGATGTAGGTTTAAGTTCCTGCTCCTTTAAAAATTACAAAATGTGTCATGTAACCAATTAAATAATTTCCAAATAAGACTACCTGCAAATAATGTTTCACTAACCTACTAGTTCTCTAGGTTGAGATGGAGACACAAATTTTATAATAAGGGCCTATGGGACCCAAAAGGACTTTATTTTACCCTATTCACATTTAAATGGGTCACATTAATAAAAAATGATAATAATATAATCTGGCATGGTTTCATGAAGACACTTGGAAGCTTGTGGAGCCTTTTGGTGACTAGATTTTGCCACACACTTGGCATGATCTTCATCTAAATTCGAACACATGGGTAATGTAACATTATTGGAGGGTGATGTGGTATCAAATATAATATAATGAGCCAAGAAATTCAAATTGTAAATGAGAGTAACTCCCATGGAAGAGGAAGAGACTAGAAGACAATGTGTGCCACTTGGAAGAAGATTCTATACACTATGACAACAAATGATGAAAGATTCTATGACAAGTATGACAAATTCATACCTGATTGCATACATATGAAAATTAGGAGATGGCGGGGATAAAAATAGCCACTAAGATGTTGAATTTAAGAATTAGAGGCATCCATTCAAATTGGGGAAAGAATTGGATCATGAAGAGGAAGACAAGTGTCATGAGAGTTACTAAACCACTAAGAGGAGTTGGAGGAATCCCGTGGAGGGAAATTAGAGATTAGGAGGAATCATGAAGTTAATAAAAGGATTTCATTGGGAATAAGAATATATTTTTATCATTTTTTAATTGTCCTTTTCCATCTTGGAGAGCTTTTGCTTGTCGATTGCACAATGAGTGTTCACTCTACCTACTTGTGAACCAATTTTGAGGGAGTTGGATTCATTTCCAAGTTGTTTGATGGAGAGGCCATTTCCTACTACTAATTGGAGGTTAATGAAGGTGTTTTAGTTGCATATTGAAGTTCCATAGAGTCTAATTCTCATATATATCCCTAATTCTCATTCCTTCTTCTCCATTCCCCCACACTCCCATGTTGATGGCGCACTTGTTGGAGTGGTGCTTGCACTTTTCTGAGGATAATTGATGACCAATATTGGTTATATGATGTATGGATCTGTACTCTTATTTCCATATGTTCTATAAGTCAAAATATCATAAATCCACGTGTGAAAGGCTTGCATTCACATGCTCTTGAATGACTATTTTTCATGTATTCGGCTTCCATTTTGGAAAGAGTTGTATATCATATTTGTATGAAGGAATTTCTCTAATATTTAATGATATTGGGGAACTAAATTGAATTATTTTTATGGTATTCATATGTCATGTCATTATCTAAACCATTCTGGATATGTGTCCTTTACAGTGAGTACATCTTAAATGGAACCTAGAAATTACAAAATATTTGAAATAAAAATATGGGATGTATGTTTAAGTTCCTTCTCCTTTACAAATTAGAAAATGTGTTGTGTAACCAATTAAATAATTTCCAAATAAGACTACTTGCAAATAATGTTTCACTAACCTACTGGTTCCCTAGGTTGAGATGGAGGCACAAATTTTGTAATAAGGGGCTATGGGACCCAAAAAGACTTTATTTTACCCTATTCACATTTAAATGGGTCACAATAATAAAAAATTCTAATTAAATAATGTGGCATGGTTTCATGAAGACACTTGGAAGCTTGTGGAGCCTTTTGGTGACTAGATTTCCCACACACTTGGCATGATCTTCATCTAAATTCGAACACATGGGTAATGGAACATTATTGGAGGGTGATGTGGTATCAAATAGAATATAATGAGCCAATTAATTCGAATTGTAAATGAGATTAACTCCCATGGAAGAGGAAGATACTAGAATTCAATGTGTGCCACTTGGAAGGAGATTCCATACACACTATGACAACAAATGATGAAAGATTCTATGACAAGTATGAAAAATTCATACTTGATTGCAGAAATATGAAAATTATGAAATGGTGGGGATAAAAATAGCAACTAATATGTCGAATTTAAGAATTAGAGGAATCCATTCGAATTGGGGAAAGAATTGGATCATGAAGAGGAAGACAAGTGTCATGAGAGTTACTAAAGCACTAAGAGGAGTTGGAGGAATCCCATGGAGGGAAATTAGACCTTAGGAGGAATCATGAAATTAATAAAAGGATTTAATCGGTAAGAAGAATATATCTTTATCATTTTTTCATTGCCCTTTTCCATCTTGGAGAGCTTTTGCTTGTCCATTGCACAATGAGTGTTCACTCTACCTACTTGTGAACCAATTTTGAGGGAGTTGGATTCATTTCCAAGTTGGTTGATGGAGAGGCCATTTCATAATGATAATTGGAGCTTAATGAAGGTGTTTTAGTTTCATATTGAAGTTCCATAGAGTCGAATTCTCATATATCTCCCTATTTTCTCATTTCTTCTTCTCCATTCCCCCACACTCTCATGTTGATGGTGCACTTGTTGGAGTGGTGCTTGCACTTTTCTGAGGATACTTGATGACCAAGTTTGGGTATATGATGTATGGATCTGTACTATTATGTCCATATTTTCTATAATTCAAAATATCATAAATCCACATGTGAAAGTCTTGCATTCCCATGCTCTTGAATGACTAGTTTTCATGTATTCGGCTTCCGTTTTGGAAAGAGTTGTATATCAGATTTGTATGAGGAATTTTATCATATTTTGATGATTATTTGGAAGAGATATATGATTTATAACTCTATAATTTGGTTACCATATTCATTGTATCTCAAAATCCAATAAAATCCAGTGTGAAAGGCTTCCATTCCCATACTCTTGAATGACTAGTTTTCATGTATTTGGATTCCACTTTTAAAGAGTTGCATATCAGATTTGTATGAAGGAATTTATCTGATATTTAATTCTATTGGGGAATTAAATTGAATTATTTTTATTGTATTCATATGTCATGTCATTATCTAAACCATTCTGGATATGTCTCCTTTACAGTGAGTACATCTTAAATATGGAACCTAGATATTACAAAATATTTGGAATAAAAATATGGGATGTAGGTTTAAGTTATTTCTCCTTTAAAAATTACAAAATGTGTCATGTAACAAATTAAATAATTTCCAAATAATACTACTTGCAAATAATGTTTCACTAACATACTGGTTCCCTAGGTTGAGATGGAGACACAAATTTTTTAATAAGGGGCTATGGGACCCAAAAGGAATTTATTTTAATCTATTCACATTTAAATGGGTCACATTAATAAAAAATTATAGTAAAATAATGTGGCATGGTTTCATGAAGACACTTGGAAGCTTGTGGAGCCTTTTGGTGACTAAATTTCCCACACACTTGGCATGATCTTCATCTAAATTCGAACACATGGGTAATGTAACAGTATTGGAGGGTGATGTGGCATAAAATAGAATATAATGAGCCAAGTAATTCAAAGTGTAAATGAGAGTAACTCCCATGGAGGAGGAAGAGACTAGAAGACAATGTGTGCCACTTGGAAGGAGATTCCATACACTCTATGACAACAAATGATGAAAGATTCTATGACAAGTATGAAAAATTCATACCTGATTGCATACGTATGAAAATTATGAAATGGAAGGGATAAAAACAGACACTAAGATTTCTAATTTAAGAATTAGAGGCATCCATTCGAATTGGGAAAAGAATTGGATCATGAAGAGGAAGACATGTGTCCTGAGAGTTACTAAACCAGTAAGAGGAGTTGGAGGAATCCCATGGAGGGAAATTAGACCTTAGGAGGACTCATGAATTTAATAAAAGGATTTCATCAGGAATAAGAATATATTTTTATCATTTTTAATTGTCCTTTTCCATCTTGGAGAGATTTTGCTTGTCCATTGCACAATGAGTGTTCACTCTACCTACTTGTGAACCAATTTTGAGGTAGTTGGATTCATTTCCAAGTTGGTTGTTGGAGAGGCCATTTCATAATACTAATTGGAGCTTAATGAAGTTGTTTTAGTTGCATATTTAATTTCCATGGATTCAAATTCTCAGATATGTCCCTATTTTCTCATTCCTTCTTCTCCATTCCCCCACACTGTCATGTTGATGGCGCACTTGTTGGAGTGGTGCTTGCACTTTTCTGAGGATACTTCATGAAAAAAATTGGGTATATGATGTATGGATCTGTAATATTATTTCCATATGTTATATAAGCCAAAATATCATAAATCCACATGTGAAAGACTTGCATTCCCATGCTCTTGAATGACTAGTTTTCATGTATTCGGCTTCCATTTTGGAAAGAGTTGTATATCAGATTTGTATGAGGAATTTTATCATATTTTTATGATGATTTTGAAGACATAGATGATTTATAACTATATAATTTCATTACCATATTCTTTGTATCTCGAAATCCAATAAACTCCAATGTGAAAGGCTTCCATTCCCATACTCTTGAATGACTAGTTTTCATGTATTTGGATTCCACTTTTAAAGAGTTGCATATCAGATTTGTATGAAGGAATTCCTATAATATTTAATGATATTGGGGAATTAAATTGAATTATTTTTATGGTATTCATATTTCATGTCATTATCTGAACCATTCAATCTAGTTTCCATCAGTCAAAATGAGTTATTAACACCATTTCCCCTTAAGCAAATTCACTAAAAGTTACCATATAGATGTTGCACCTCATAAACAATTTGAAAATATTAATAACCATGAATAATGATATAAATTTATGTGTGATATGCATCCCCATACTCTATTATGAAATATGGTAGGTTCGTACTGCATTTGGAGAAAACAATTGTCATCTACCTTTGGGGGTTTTAAGATCAATCTTCCTATCCTTTTTGTCCTTCTTTCCATAGAGTAGAAATCAAGTTGCAGAAGAATTTTGAAAGTTTATGAGTATTCAAACTATGAATTAGGATTCCATAATACCCATCAAGATCTTCCATACCAAATTTGAGATCATTTGGGTGCATTTGGATCAACTTGGGTTTCACTAGTCTAAAGCTAGAAATTGGTCAAATTGTGCAAACTTGAATATCATGTAAAAATTATTTTTATGATTCAAAAATTGAGTGTATCATGTATTTTAGTATGTTTTAAATCCAATATTATCCCTCCATAATAATTTTGGAAAGGTTTTATGGTGTTTGGGGCCAAAACCAAGAAGGACTAGTTGACCACATTTTCCTAGTAAATTTGCACTTTCTATCATTAAACCAAAAAAATGTTAAATAGGTATAAAGTTAGATAAAAAGTGTCCATAAACCACCTTGGTATTTTTTAATACTCACCATACCATTTCCTTTGAAATTCAGGACCATTTGGAGAAATTTGGAACCCTTTAGAGTCATGACTAGTTAAGCTCGAATTTGCTCAAATTGTGTTTTTCTCCAAAATACCAAGTAGGGACATTACAAAATGATTAGGCAATTATTACATAATTCTGCAGACTATTACAAATAATTATGTATCTTCTTAAATAGTTATGCAACACTATCTAAGTAGCTCCAGAGTGTTATTACATTCAATATCCTTGTTCCTTACGAGATTTTAAGAATACATTTACACTTTGTTCAAAAACTACAATATCTCTCTATTACAAAAAATATTGCAGCCGGATAATGCAGTTTGCAATAATATACTTCACAATTCAATTGCAGTAGAAGAGTTGGTGACATGGGTAGTATCAGGCACAAATATAGTTCTTTGCAAAATTCAAAATGTACTTCTTGCAGCAGAATGGAAAAGGAAAAACGTTAACAACTCAATTCTTTATGGAGTCAACATGATGGACAGTCCCAACCATATTCAAATTACTTATTACAAATGATCAAGTGAACGAAGGGTCAAGTCTCAGCAAGTCAATCTTCAACTATCAACAATCTTTTTATAGTGTGTGGTCACAACTTCAATCTCAAAATGCTTCTTCAAATCAAAAAGAAGAAAACACAATGCTTATAGAAGTTTCACATTCTCCAAGTAGTATTCAACTCAGTCTTCAGTCACAACAATGATTTCATATCCAAATTAAATAGCTTCAGGTCTTGATGAATTCAAGACGTAGCTCCACACACATGAATTCAAGTTTGGGATTCTTCACTCACATTCAGGCTTAGTCTTTACGAATTCCACTAGCAGTATTGTGGTGGGGGACAACGTCGGTTCTCAGCAATAATATTCAAGTGGATGTGAGCAAATTCAAGACAACAGAAGGAGGTCATAGCAATATTCAAGACAATATTCAAAATCACAACATCTATTTCTCGAACTCATACCAGTCACGACTCATCAAAATATATAACAATCATAGGTTATAAAAAATGCAACAATCATAACTCAAACTCCAAGTTCAAGCAGCCTGTCATTTAAGGCATATACAATAGGTACGACTTCATCAAATACACAACATAACACATATGGTCAGGATCATACAACATCCAAATAATACATATGAACAATATTTTCATACACACTCCACACACATGAATTAAGGTAGAAATTAGAGTTTGTGTAATCCAACAGTCACAAAAGATATCAACAACAAAATTTTACCTCCATGTACTTGATAAATAGTGTGAATCTTCACAACTATACAATATCTGTCCCTGCCAACAATATTCACTCATTGATATTCCACCAACTCGTAGAAACCAAACATCAATATGTCTTTAATATTCAACAAAGAGGTCAAATCCAAAATGCATCTATTCCAAAATTCATAGTAACAGTCTCTTCAATCACCATGAGTTTAGCCAAGGGGTTGGCTCACAATGCTCCAATGTTGGACCCAAACCCAATACAATTCAAAATTGAAGGTGGAGGAGCCCTCAACACCTTGAATGCAAATGAGATTATGGGCTGAGAAAATGGTGTACAGACTATGTAGGAATAGGAATAGAGGGAGATCGACAAATTTATGTAGCTCTTGGATGAAACAATGGATTGGCTCATGCTCCATAGGAAAATGTAAAAATTATGGTAAATACCAATAAAAACAAAGGTAGCATCTTATAAACTTCAATGTGTAAAGTAATATGATTCATAAAAATAGACTCTACCTCAAGAAATGGTCCTCGGTACCCACAACTCCAAAATTGGGTGTTTTTCATAAAAATATCCTCAATGCATGATGGAGACTGATAGGTAGGTTAATGGTCGGTTAATTCTAAGTGCTTGCAGCATGGATGGAGGAGAAACACCAGAGAAAACATTCAATTCATAGCAAAGGGAAGACACAATAATGAGCCAGTAGTCTATAAATGGATTGGCAAGCATACATGATGCCAAGACTGAAACACAACAGGCAAGAGTTATGGTATATGGATTTGATACCATTTTAGGATCGAATAACTCACGATTCCTTTTATTCCTTGTCAAATGCCTTTAATTATAACATGGATATGTCTGTTGTGATTCAATTTCCAACCAACCTATTCATATTCCTATGTGACTATTCACATTCACAATTTATTTACAATATTTACATTTTATGTGGATCCATAATCAGGAGGACTAGGTTTCCAACATGGAGAAATACACAATCCTACCATAAAACAAGGGATTTGAAAATCAATGCTTAAACATGGATACTTGTGAAAAAAGGGTGTAATTATGCAATGTTAGGTTAATAATACCATTGATGTACAATCTCTCACCTCATCATGCACTTGAAATTTCCAATATGTTGTGTGCTCTCATATTGAATTCCATCACTAGAATGCACACCATTTGGTTCCCAAACCTCCATTTGGAACTAGTTAAGTTGGTTTGAAAACTATATTTAAAGAACTATTTGATGACTCTTAAATGGGAGTGCATAATTTTTATATTTGAACACCTAGCTTTGACATACAACCTAAAATAATCAACTTCTTTCAGACAATGTACAATTTGGGAGAAAAAATCATGAATACAAGTCTATCTATATAGTGTAGATCTCTTAAAATATAGTGTGGATCTCTTAAAATAGATGGAAAGTGTCTGAACTAGCCATGGCCATAATAGTCTAGACTTAGAGTGTGATCAAGTAATGAAGTAATGGTGAAAATCCCAATACTTCTACACAAATAAAACAAAACAAAAACATTTTAGCTTATTTCTCCCTAGACTTAGTGTGATCACGTAATGAAGTAATGGTGAAAATCCCTATACTTCTAGACAAATAAAACAAAATAAAAACCTTTTAGCTTATTTCTCCCCACACAACTCTAGTTTTTAGTGGCACTTTGATCAAGTATAGTATGAGGTGTACATTTTTTCACATTGCACATTTCATTTATCACATTTTTACACCTAAATATCGTCATCAACATGTGACAAGATCCTAAAAATCCATGTTTTCCCTCATTCCCAAATCTTGAAGTGAAAAACCTTGCTCCAAATGTTAAATTTGCACATAAAAACAACGCACTGCTTTCACCCTTAAGCTCTAGAGCAGTACCTTCTTCAGCACCACCCGAGTTGTGTTGAAGACAAGCGGTGGCACTGCCTTTACTCTTTGTTTGAAGAGCAGTTCTTCCCTAGCACCTCCTTGTCATCAAGAATAAGGAGCGGTTCCCTTGGTAAAAAGTGAAAAATAGAAGCTTTACGAAACTTCTAGATCAAAAGCTTCGTGGCAGGCCTTATCCCTATTCACCTGGGTCAGTTGAGCTCTAGATCCATGCTTTGGGGATCTCATGTCCACCTCACCCACCAAAATCACAACCATACCTATCCATTTTAGGCCTATATAAATAGGCTCATACCCCATGGTTGAGGAGAGAGCAAATTCATGCTACCATTTTAACATTCTAGCCTAATCCATTAAGAGTGAGCATAGAAGAGCAAGTTGGAGCTATCGGGGATAAGACATTAGTTTTGTGGAGGATTGCATCAACACTAAGGCACAGGTTGTAAACTCTTTCATTATTTATCAATGCAAAGTTGGTTTTCTTCCCATATAACTTGTCTTGTATAATCTTGCATGTTTATTATTGGATTCCTTAGTCACCAATATAGATCTATAGATAATACTTCAGTACTTCAGTACTTTTGGTGCTCCCACTTGAAAGAAGTTAGCAGGAAGCAATTCCTCCTCATAACCGCTCTGTCAACAACCTTCTGCAAGCGGTGCCAGGTAGGTTTTTTCTAGACCTATTTTTTTCAAAATTTTGCAAACAAATTTTTTATTTTTGGATTTTTGTCTTCAACTGGCATTGTCTAGCCTTGTTTGCAAATACCTGAGTGTTCAAATCTGAAATATTTGATGTGATAAATGCTTGTTTGTTAAAATCAAAAGGCCAGGTTAGATTCATCGTTGTTACTACTTGTGTGTTGGGTTATTTTGAAAGGAGTACTTGAAATCTTTAGCTCTATTAGATCTCTTCTTTCTATTGGATAATCTTGAAAAGAAATACCTGTTTGATCGGTTTGTTGGTTTCCATTTTTTTGTTAAGATAGTAAAGGACTTCTTTTTACTCTGAAAAAATAAATTTTTTTGATTAAGATTCTTTTATATCATTATTTGAGGACGAATTGTTGGACCTCTGATTAGCCTCATAAGCTTTTAGATGTCCATTTTTCTTCCCTTTAGCTCATATTTTCATCTCATCAAAAGAAAAAATATTGGTAGTTTTAAATTTGATCCTTCTAGCTTAATAAAAAAATTGAAAAAATATTGAATGTGCATTTGTCTTCTACTTGTGTTTCTTCTTGGAAACGAGATCTGACCCTATCTACATGCTTTCAAAATATTTGATTTGAAGAAGTGTTGTTTGCTTGATTTCTCGGAAAAGAATTGTTTGGTATAGTTGTTTCAGGAGTTTTTGGTTTCAAAGCAAAATTGGAAAGAAAAAAAAGATTATCTCTCCTTCCTGTAATTAGGCATAATATGAACAGTAAAGTGAATGAACTTTCATCTCATACTTGCATGGTTTTACTTTTCTGTCAAAATCTCATGCATTCACCTAACCGTCCACTTTAAAATTAACGGTAGTTATAGGTCTAAAATTGTATATAAATTTGAGTGATAGGTTAGATATGTGTTCGGGTGTCGTTAAACATAGGAGCTATCGTTACTTGTCCACACTACAACCCGAGACTCGTGCAGTTCTTCCACATACCGTCGGTATATCGAATGGCCTTTCACATACCCTTGAGGTATATAGAAAGGTACTTCATGTACTCGATTGTATATAGGAAGGCCCCTTCTGAACAGTTGTCCATTAGACAACACTACTACCGATTTGAGCTCCCACATACCTTGCGTATATCGGGAGACACTACCACAATACCCTGTCCATCTAAGAAAAACCCTTTGTCCATCTTGTGTGGAGAAATACACCAAAAATAGCATTCAGGGAGATTACTACATGCGTACCCTTGTGGTATATTGCAAGTTGCACCTACTTGACAATCCTGGTGAGAGACTGACTATTTGAGCTCCTCCGATCATTTAAGTTTTCTTGTTGGCCTATAGCTTGAGTAGGAGAAAGTTTTGTGTTTGTTCTTAGTTTTGAGACCCTAGGTTAGTTTAGTAACTGATACCAATCTGGATGAGCTTCGGTTGAGACGATCCAGAATGAATCAGGGCTTGCCACCCAATTTTTCTCCTATTACGAGAGAAAGTCCAATGGAAGCCATCGACCAAGGATTTGCAACTACTTCCCATGAGGAAGAAAATATAGTTGTAGAAAGTGGAGACCAATTCACTTCTTATATTAATCCCTTGTTTCAACAGCCTCTTATGGCTGGTACTTCCTTTCATTCGCATATGGAAGGTCATACCGATAGTCCTACTCCACCTAAGTATGGTCCAGATGCTCCATTTTGGAGAACTTCCATGGGTCAAGCCATTTCCTCATTCAGGGTTAATAGAACCTTGCCTAAACAAACTTCTCTAAATGAATAAGAATATAGACAAATCCAAGCATCAATTCATCATGCACGAGATTTTCAAGAGAGAACGCAAAGGCTAGATAGAGTTTTGGTCATGCCTCCACTATATACTGAAACTATATCAGCTAGAGTCCCCAATAATATGGATCGTTGGCCTATGGATGAAATTAAACCTTCTTCTGATGGTCATCCAGCATATGGTGGTACTTCTCGCAATCCAGGTCAAACCTCCAATTACACCCCTGCAGTTTTGAGTTCTAGGTCTGTCTCTAGTCATCCCATACTTTCTATGGATAGGGGGAAACCTTCAGTTCTAGTAGTGTCTGTACCTTATAACACCGAGGGACAACCCTCAGTGTGACCTACATTTCCCACTAATGGAATTGTTACTAATAATAGGAAAACCTCTACTGTAGGACAATCCACAGTATATGTCCCTCCCACCAACACAAATGTGCTAAACCCTCCTTCAAGTTCAGGTCAGCCCTCGGTGGAAAAACCTATAGTTCATCAACCCTCATGGGGTTATGGTTACCCAACAAATAAAATTCCTGTAGGGAACATGAATTATCAACCTACCCCTATAGGAATGTATTACACTATAATTCCATACCCTAGGAAGCATTTACACCGTGGGGGAAACCCAACTGGTCTTATATGCCAACGATGGGAGGAATACCTATTCATACTACAGGTGGTGTGGAAAGACCACCTTATGGAGGTCCTCTTCCTAGTGGTCCTGGGGGTCCTGGTGGTCCTCCTCCTAGTGGTCCTGGGGGTCATGGTGGTCCTCCTCCTAGTGGTCCTCCTCCTAGTCATTCTAGTGGCCCTCCTCCTTGTAATCCTGGTGGTCCTGGGGTTTCTGGTGGCCCTCCTCCTACTAGTCCTGGTGGTATTGGGGGTTCCAGTGGCCCTCCCCCTAGTGGTCCTGGTGGCCCTGGTGGTCTCGGAGGTCCTGGTGGACCTCCTCCTAATGGTCCTAACAGGCCTAATGGTATTGGTGGATCTAGTGGCCCTGAACCTAGAGGTGAATCTTTGAGAATTACATAATCTCATCAGATGTTTCAATAACCTATATATCAGTCAACCTATAGCCATACTGGTGGTTACATGCCTTATCAATATTACCAGTACGTGGAACCCAATCATTAGTTACCTTTCCTAGAAACTTTGGACTTACCTAATTTGTCCAAGTTGATTAATGAACCCATTCAAATAACCCTCCATGACCTCCTATTCCAGTAAAGTTGCCATCAGAAATTCCAAAATTCGATGGTAAGCAGAGAGATGATCCCAAAAATCACGTTACGACTTTCCATCTATGGTGTTCATCAAACTTTTTTATGGATGATTCTATTCGATTGAGACTCTTCCAGCACACTTTGACTAGTACAGCCGCAAAGTGGTATATTGAACTTCCACGAAACTCGTTTGTGGATTATAGTGCATTGGAAACTATCTCACACACTTTCAGCTACCCATTCGTTATGAAATGGGTACAGACCTTTTGACCTCTCTGCATCAAAACACCTCCACACACATATTGGATCATACCCATGAATGGAGAAGGCAAAGAAGGCTCACTAAAGCTCCTATCCTGGACCAACTCTTAGCTGATTGGTTTATGAAGTCTTTGTTGCCACCCATTTCCTGAGATGTGGCCATGGGCGGTGCTGTCACTAAAGAACAGGCTATCATTCGTGCTTAGTATATGGACTTGGTGTATTCCCAATTAGGAACTTTGTATGACCTTATTCCTCAAGTTCCTCATCCCAACACCAACCCGGATAAGCCACCTATAGAAACTCATGTCGATGGGGTTATTGGTTCAATCCAAACCCCGTCGATGGCTAAAAATACCAAGAAACCCAGCGCTTCTACTATTGCTCCTTGTAATCCTATAGTTTCCACCAAGGTGAATTCCATTCAAAGTATGCAATCATCCGGTAATAAGAAAAAGGGAAAAGGTAAAAATAAAAAACCCAAGAACCAACAGGAAAATCCCAAACCTATGGCCCTAGAGAATGACAATAAAGGAAAAAGTAAATCCAAATATCCATTCCTGTTATGTGGTGGAAATCATTTCACAAAGGAATGTCCTCATCGTGATGAAAATAACAAGTTTTTAAAAAGCAACCCCACACCAACAATTCTTACTGATCCCTTTCCTTCTCAACAACAATTGATAGACCACATGTCCAATCAATGAAATTTTTGTCCTTCAGAGGAAGTCCGAATGATGTCGTTGGAAACTGTCAGTTTAAGAACTCGTACTCAGTCATATGAAAAACCTGAAGAGAAGAAAAATGAAAATCCTTCTCCAGATAAAGCTCCTCCCACTGGTTCTCCCGCATCCTCATCTAATGGTCCCCTAACTATCGAAAAACCTAATCTCGACATGATTTTGTGTCTGCACAAGAGTACTCTTAGAAAGTATGCTTTTAATCCCAATTCCTGAGCTGCACAGTTCTATAATGTTGTTGAAGACCTCGCTCAGGCACCGTGTGCAATGTCTACCTTAGAGGTACTCCAAAGTTGTCCCACGCAACGCAAAAATTTGTTAAATTCCTTAGGAGCCCTGGACCCAGATAACACAAATTTGATCCATTTTAACCTAGAGAACCACAAATATAGACTACCTCACCAACTCGCTTTTCAGATCATAACAAAAGTAGTTGGGAAAAATATCTTTAGGACTATTCTAGATGAAGGTGCTTCAACCTCAGTTTTGTCTCTATCCTATTGGAAATCCATTGGCTCTCTTGAGCTTGCAAAATCACCAACGACCTTAAGATCCTTTGATGGTAGAGGTTTCCAACCCCATGGTCTCATGCCAGCACTTTTAGTTGAACCAGGGGGAAAAACTATTTCCATTCAGGTGGAAGTAGTGGATACCCCGTTAGACTACAATCTTATCCTAGGAAGAAATTGGTTTTATGCTATTATTGTTGTCGCTTCGACAGTATTTAGAACACTCCAGTTTCAACATTTGGGAAAGATTGTAACAATTGATCAACTTGGTTTATGTACATCGGATGTTACTACCCATATAGAAAATAACATCCCTATGCTAGGTCAGTCCCCTCCTCCTTATCAGTCAACTGGGGTAGGTATGTTGAAGGACTCTGCCCTTATGGGCATATTCCCATCAGCTCCTTCTAGAACAAAGACGGAAACTGTCAATATGATTTCCTTGTTTCTCTATGATTCCAAGGGTAAGCAAGTTGTTGAGTCATCCTCCCACAGCCCGCATGAAGTAGTTTATGATGCCATCCAATCTATTTCCGATGATCATATAGATGATCTTCATCTTGTGGCTTCGTATCCTTACCACTTGCCCTACTGGTTAGAACCCTCTCTTCCTACTCTGGATTATCTCTCCCAAACCTTTTCGTCATATGAAACTATCATGGAGATTATGAGTATGAATGAATCAATATGGGAGGATCATCATCACAGATCCTTGTTCCTCCCCAACACCAGTTCGGCAGATAATTATTTTGTATCTCTCTTGGGTACTGATATTGTCAACATTCCGCAAACACCTCTATTGTTGCAAGATTCTAACTCTGAAGGAAATGTATGCAACATCACTAAAACAGCTCCAATTGACATATCGGTCAAGCTTGGAACTATTGAACATGTGTTGTAATCTCATAGATCACAAAGGGTTACCAATAATACACATTTAAAATCATACAGACATATCAGGACAAGAGACAAGAACACAGATGTAAGAATAATAGATTATATTATAATAGAAGAGTCCATACAATACATAGAACTGAACCGAGTTCTCATCTAGCTCAGCAGCCTAACATATATGTTTACAAAATAGTTACAAATAACTACCTGTCAGTTCTGTCAACCGACATGACCTTAGGTGGCCGACCTAATCTCTAATTAGTCGGTCGATCGACTTAGTCGGCTAGTCAACTTAGTCAGCTAGTAGACTAGCTCCTCCAACATCTCCCCCACAAACAAAAATTTTCTTCGTCCCGAAGAAACAGGGAGGTACCCAAAAATGCATTGTCTATCTCAAGTAGTTATTTTCGTGTTTTGACTTTCATGGGCTATGGACTCTGATAGTTGGTCTTTTCTATACATAGACTTCCACAATTGCTTCTACTATCCATTAGAGGAAATTTGGGGTCTAAAATGGGCCTTATAAGAAAACGTGCCAACAATAAAATTTTGTGAGTTGGAATTCAAGAACTAATAGAATTTCAGTAAAATGAAACAACCATAATGGTTGAATTGACATATTTGTCATAAAATAAAACTACTTTTTTTGTCCGTATTTTCAACATATCTCCCTGTGTGTTTACTCAAATTCAAGCGGGAGAGCTCATTGGATGTGGAATTTAATTTTACATCCAAGGAGTACCCACACTACATACTTTTGACAGACCCTGCTACCCCAAAAAAAAATACATGAAAAAACTTGATGATGATGTCATCATCATGCTTTCAGGTATTTTTTGTTTTTAGGGTAGAGGGGTTCATCAAAAGTATGTAGTGTGGGTACTCGTTGGATGTATAATTAAATTATGCATCCAATGAGATCTCCCGCTCATAATTTGAGTAAAAACACAAGGAGATATGTCGAAAATACAAACACAAAAAGTAGTTTTTTTCATTCTTCCTCCAAAATTAATAAATATTATTTTATTATTTTCCTTAGGAGACCCATTTTAGACCTCAAATTTCCTCTAATGACTGCCAGCTGATGTTGGAATTCCATCCAACTTTGTAGTACTTTTTGGATGTCGATGATTAATGTGGTAAGGCTTGACAATGTCGACATCTTCTCTTGAATGGAAAGGTCTACTATCCTTTCCATGTTGGGACCCAAAAACTGGTCTTTTTCTTCAGTTGTCTCCAGAAGTCGTTTCATTTGTGGATAGATGATGTCTAACTTGGAATTTCCTGCTGCACCCATTGGTGTGCTTGTTGCTCAAGCTTTTGTAGTTTGTTTGTTTCAAGTACGATTTGATCCTCTATAGTGCTTCTAAGTGCTTCTTATGTGCTCTTCCTCTTCTCCAGTGCTTGGATATCCTACCGTGTCTGTCGAGTCTGTTGGAAGACTTGCCCATAATAAGCAGGCCAGTCCCGTAGTATTCCTTCTGTGATGACTGACTCCTCCATGTGATCTTGAATCACTTTCTAAGCTTCGAAGAAGGCTGTGTGTTGCTGCATCAGTAGTTGAGTTGTTTCTTCTTTTTTTCTCTTCTCTTGTGTTTTGTATCTATGTTTAGAGTTCCAACACCACACTTTCAAATAGATGATACACTTTTCTAGTGGCTTGTCGATGTCAACCTCTGCTGGTCCTAGTATCACAGATTGCGCAAGGTTTCAGCATTTGTTTAGGAACTCTCCCTTTCATTGTCGTCGAGCTCCTTATGTCTATTATGGATCCTTGTATTTGCTTCGATGGCCAAATTTTCCAAGAGTTGTCCCAACTCTCCATCCCTCAGCTTTGTTGTGTCAACTGCAGTGGTTGACCCAAGTTGGTTGATGTGAACCATTGTCGCTTGTGGTTGATGATCTCTCCTCTTTCTATCTCTCTTTCTCTTATGATTTTGATCTACTTGTTGTTGTACTTGTGTACCTATAAGAGTTAGATTTTTTGGCAATGGGTTGACTGGTTGCCGGTCTACAGTGGTTAGGGGAACTTTTGGTTGGGGTTGTGGGATGACTGCTGCAGGTGGTTGTGTATCTGGGGGATTTTGTACAGAGGGTCCAAATATAGATGTTGGTACTGATGGTTGCTGTAGAGGTGGTTTAGGTGCATTTGGTTCAGTTGTAGGTTCTTTGTTGGGGGGTGGTGGTGATGATGGTGAATGGTCGGGCATGATTGGAGTGGTGGGGATGTGTTCGGGTGTCGGGTCGTCGATCTATGGGGGTGAAACTTCCAGGATGTCAGAGAACAGTTCATCAATTTCTCGATTTATTTCTTCCATGTTCTCTTCTTCCTCATTTATTATCAGCTCATTGGCTGGTGGTGGGGGTTCAGGGTCAGTTGGGATGAGGGATGACGTCCAACTTGTGATGACTTGAGCTGTCATGTCGAGGTTCCTCACAAATGTAGATGTTATTACTCCCACATACCTCAGTTTTTGGGGTATTCAGCTAGGTTGTGAAGGAGCAGGCTTTCGTGACCCACTAGATTCAAACAGAGGCATTTTGGTGGTGATATTTTGAACTGAGGTGAGTAACTCATGTAGTTTTTCAATGTATGCTTGGAAGTATCTGTCTCGGTCGAACCTCTCCTTCAAGGTGTCTAGCATAGTATTCTTGCATATGTCGATCGGGCTTATTGAGGGGAGATCTGGAAGTGTTTCCTACGTGATTTTGGTTGGGGATGGGGGTGGGGGTGTAGATACTAGATCGAAAACACTTTCTACCATTGAGGTATTTCTTCTCTTCACCTTTTTTAGCCGATCTTGCTCTGCTCCTGCTTCGACAAATTTTTGGAATTATGCCTCCACCAGAATTTTGCTTGCTGCGGCATCTTCTATGATGTTGACTGCCATGGATGCTAGTTCGTCTTCATCTTCTGATGATTCTTCAATGACAAGCTTACGCTTCCCCTTCCCCTATTTTTGTTCTTGAATTTTCCTCCTTTTCCTTGAAGCTGCTATTTCCTTTGACAGATTACGGATGTTTTCTTTGGTTACAGCATACTCGGGGTTTTCAGTTTCCACATCATCCCCTGGTCCTTTTCCTCCCCCTTGTTGTTGAGTTGGGCTGGCACTTTCCTCAGATGGATTGGTTACCTATTGTTCTATTTGTGCCCCTTCCCTCTGGACTGTCGACGGTATGATTGTAATTTGCAGTCCACTAGTGTCTTCTGCTAGTGTTTCCTCTGACACAGATGTGCTAATGTATAACCGGAGCTCATAATATTCTTCTTGTTCTTGGTCTGTCAGTGGCTCCTCTATTGCTAGGTTCATCTCCTTGGCATTTTCTTGTATCGACAGTTTTGTTCCAGATTGTTGGGATAGCTCCCGAAAGATCTCTTCGACTGTTGGGTAATAGTCGACTATTGGGTAAGAATGGAAGGCTATCATCAACGCCAGGACCGTGTGCTTATACACTTTCTTGGTTCTAACGTGGTGTCTATATAAAAGAATGATTGACACAATAATAAATTTATGAGTATTAGTTGTCATTGAATGCCATCTCTAGCCATTGTAATTTGATTCCATGCTGCCGCAACAAATGCAACAAAAGAATGACGGGCCATTGTTGGAGGAATTCAGAAGAATCGACCAGTTTTGAATGCTGAAATATGGATAGCAATACATTTGTCCGTATAGAGGGATCGAAGTGGTCCACAATATAAATTCGACCAGCCTAACAATTATGTACTCATTTTATTTAGTCTCATTGGTGTGAATGAATTGGCATTATATATTTCTATGGCTAAAAGACTGATAGAGAGATAAAGATACTTAGCTTCTTATATGCTGGTTCATCGTGTTCGAAGTGGGTGTGGGTTGTCGAAAATTAAAATATGAGGTTGTTGAAATGTTGATCATCTAGACAATACTGCCCCCGTCTATGAAAAGCAGAGTTGGAGCAGTTCGAGTAGCACTAATTCTGCCCCGCCATTTTATTACATCCAACCAACCATCATTTAGACTATATATATTCGAGATATTAAATTCCCATGTGATGTTTTTTTTTTATAGTTATCAGTTGGCTGACCACTTATGTTTTGGATAACGATCCTCTTTACTTTACTATTACAAGAATGTGCAAGAAAGGCTGGTTGGGAATTCACAAATAAGTTTGGTAGAAAGATGGAGTGCTCATGTGTCAATATAGAAATTATATCTGGAAAATAAAATTCTGCCGACTTAAATGATCACCAGTCGACCAAGAAGCCCACCGACGAAACACTGTCTACCGAATTAAAATTTCAAATCACTGTCAAATTGCCAAAAGACCGATGAAGTAGACATTATAGATGTGTTAATATTATAGTGATCGGTCCCTAATGCATATTAATAAGTGTGTCTTATGTAAAAAGGTCGATCTCCATTCAATGAAGTTATAAGTGTTTTAAAAGTAGGACCAATGGAGTGATAACCATGTTTAATGTAGTCGGATACTTAACTTTGGTCGACATTGTATTTTGGTCGATATCCATGGTGAGTCATTCTAGTTGAGGTCTAGTACTTTTCATGTATAGTTTGTGATCAATATAGCATTAATTATGTTGATGTGACTCTTCTTTAAATTTTGAATTCAAGAGGGGGTTAAACGTGAGTCTAAATAGAGGCAGGCGATCCCCTCCAATGTACGTAAATTAAGTTGGTTTCTTACCAACCATTGTGAGTTGAGTTTAATGATCATTCATTAAATGGTTTGTGTTGATCTAGTCAAGGAGGTTAAACATGGGTCTTTCTTAAAGGCAGGTCATCTCCTCACTTATGTAATGAATTCAGTATCTAGTCGACTATTATAATATAAGTCCAAGTCAATCCAAAGTAGTTGATCACAACCAAGACCATGCACATGAGCAGGAAACATACAATCTTATATGAAATTCAAACTCTCATGATAGAAGAAGATGACAATGATGGAATTCAAGTAAATATCATTCACCTACACCGCAAAGCGCTTCAATGAGACATGATGACAATATATCCCTCATTATCAAAATTTTGAAACTATTCCTGGGTTGTGACCTCGGAAAGCCAGAAGACAAATAAATGGCATAGAAAGTCAAAGAGCCAAAAGGCCCCGCATGCCTGAACCAATGGAGATGCTGGTCAGATGAGCCAGGGTGAGGCTTTAAACCAAAAGACCTCGTTGTGGAAGAAGATGGTTTCCTACCATTGTGAGAGGATGAGACTTCGATGGACTACTTCCAGATCAAAGACGGAGGCTAAAGAGTAATCAGTCACAGTAAAGCCTTGTACACATGTGTTTTCCTATCGAGCTAGCGGCTGTTGCAGTTGAGTTAGCTATGTATACCGGTATGCATGGAAGATGTACAGTGAGGACTAATTCAGTAGTAGCAAAGACCCAGGATGTTGATGCATATTTCTTTGTTCTCTTCGAGATGAAGAAACATTTTGTTTGTGGGGGAGATGTAGAGGGGGACACTACCTCCTAAATGTCATCATAATTATATAAGTATATAGTTTAAAGAGATATTAACAAATGAGTAGTTGGAGTGGGTACAAATGCTCCAACCTCTCATAATGTATAAGTAAGCATCAAAGATGAATAGAAAGGTGGATTGGACGTCCCTTCCCAATACTTGTCTTTGATGGTTGTGTATGAGCATAATGTATGCTTGAATGGTGTGAAAGCGTAGCTTTCAACAACATGTTAACGTTGGGCAGAACTGTTCAATAGAATAAATTGAAGAATATAGAGCACTTTATAAGGAGTTCCGAGATATTTTTTCCTGGTCTTATGAATAAATTCCTAGGATAGACCCATCTATCGTGGTCCATGAAATCAAAACCTATCCCACAGCCAGACCGATCAGGCAGAAATTGCATCAAGTCCATGCCCAGAAGGTAGCAGATATCAAAGCCGAAGTCGAAAAAGTTCTGAAGGCAATATTCATCTATCCTATACCCCTGACTGAATGGGTATCTAACATCGTTCATGTGAACAAAAATCAAGGAACCATTAGAGTCTATATCAATTTCAGAGACCTGAATAAAGCTTGTCCTAAGGACAATTTTCCAACTCCGTACATCATTCAAATTATCGACAACTATGTCGGAAGTGTCATCTTCTCATTCATGGATAGCTTCTCTGGCTATAATCAGATTGAGATATTTCCTGCTGATCAGTATAAGACAGAATTTATATGCCTGTGGGGAACCTTTGCCTATAGGAAGTTACCCTTTGGCCTTAATAAAGTCAGAGCCACATTCTAGCATGCTATGTCTTATGCATTTCACGACATTAAAAACATTGTGGATACATACCTCGATGACCTCCCTGTGCACTCACAGCAACGGGAAGACCATCCTCAACATCTTAGAGACATTTTATTGAGATGTCGCCATTACAAAATATGGTTGAACCCACACAAATGTGTTTTTTTCATTGAGACAGGACGTCTCTTAGGATTCGTGGTTTCTAAGGATGGCATCCAAATTGATCCATTGAATATTAGTGCTATACTAACCCTACCTTCCCCAACCAAAATCCTTGAGCTCCAAAGTTTGCAAGGGAAGGAAAACTTTCTTCGTCATTTTGTTTGTAACTTTGTTGAGAAAATGTACAGTTATATGCGTCTCCTCAAGAAGGACACTCCATTCTTCTGGGATGACTAGGCCTAGCAAGCCTTTGATAATCTTAAGCACACTCTGAATCATTCACCCATGACACAGCCCTCGTATTATTCAAAGGATTTTCTCTTCTATGTTGCTACCTATACTACTACCATCGAAATGGTTCTAGCCCAAGAGGATCAAAACGACGAAGAACACATGATATACTACACTAGTAAGAATCTTCTTGATTCTGAAGCTCGATAATTGCATGTGGAGAACCTAGAATTGGCTACAGTCATTGTTGTCCAAAAGTTTTGTCATTACATTTTGCTTTGCACTACCATGGTATTTGCATACCAGAACCCTATGTACTACATCCTGACTTGTAAAGTGCTAGGGGGAAAATATGCCCATTGGATTGTCATCCTGTAGGAGTTTGATCTTGAGTTTGCCAAAGCTACTTCAAAGAAATCATTGGTTTTCCCAGAGCTGATGTGTGACCTTCCCTCTGCTTTGATGGATTCTGAGCCCAGTGATTCATTCCTGGATGAACTTTTGTTCCTAATAAGCACGACTGGCCCATGGTATGGATATTTAATCATTTATCTCCAAACATAGAGATTTCATCCCGATTTATCTTGTGACGATAGTCACCACATCCGTCACCATGCAAAATACTACCTTATCCTGAAGGATACATTGTAAGCACTACAACAAAAACTGGATTTAGCGTTGAATTTAGCGCCATATTTTATTGTAATTTTTTCCCAATTGTGGTGAACAATCTGGCGCTAAACCTGGAGCTATTGTACATTTTCGTAAAATGCCATCTATTGCATCTTTTTTTCCGTCCTTTTTAACATCCATTTTTGCGTCCATTCTTGCGCCCAATTTTTTTCATATTTTGTTACGCCTTTATTTCTGCCCAATTTTGCAACTTCTATTGCATCTTTTTTTGTGTCCTTTGTTACATCCTTGTTTGCACCCAGTTTCGTGCTCAGTTTTGCATCCAATTTTGCGTCTTATTTTGCTCCTAGTTTTTCATCGAGTCTTGTACCCAATTTTGCACCATGTTTTGCATAAAATTATGTGTCCAATTCTGCATCTAACGTTGCATCTAGGATTGCATCCAATTTTCAGCCCAATGTTGCGTCTAGTTTTGCATCCAATTTTACTTATAATGTTGCATCCCCATTTTCATCTAATTTGTTATCTTGGTTTACGTATTTTTTTGTATCCATGTTTGTGCCTAATGTTTCATCTCTTTTTATGTCGTATTTTGCATCTAGGTTTGCACCTAGTGTTGCATCCCGGTTGATGTCTTTTTTTGCATCTATGTTTGATCCCAATGTTGCACCCAGTGTTGTGCCTAGTGTTGTGCCTAGTTTTGCAGCCATGTTTGTATCTAATATTGCGTCTAGTTTTGTATCCAATGTTCCATCCCATCATGCATTCAATATTACGTCTAGTTTTACATCCAATGTTTTGTCCCATCTTGCATCTAATAATGCGTCTCATTTTAAGTTTTTGTTTGCGCCAAGTGTTCCTTCCATTTTTGCACCTGGTGTTACACCTAGTTTTATGTCCATCGATACACCATATTTTGTGCTCAATTTAATCTCCAATTTTACATCTAGTTAGGAGTCCACTTTTGCATCTACTGTTGCATTTAGTTTTGGACCTAGTATTGCATCTAGTTTTGAGTCATTAATTGTGTCTAGTGTTTAGTCTCTTTTTGCATCCAATTTTGCGTTGTGTGACATCCATTTTTGTGTCCATATTTGTGTCTTACTTTTGCATCCACTTTTGTGTTTGGTGTGATGTCCACTTTTACATCTTGGTTTGCATTTAGTGTTGCATCTAATATTGCATCCATCTTGCACTACTACATTTTTTACCTTTATAAATGCATTCCAATATCATTAGGGCATGGAGGAATCGAACCACCAACCTCCTGCTTGTAAAACAGGCGCTCTTCCATTGAGCTAGCATTCTTTAAGAATCGGGAAGAGGAGCAATATTAACACATAGATTTGATCATTTGTAATTCTAGTAAAAGACAATAAGATCCAAAGACATTCAAGCTTAAAATCCAATTTAATTTTTCAAACACACTAACAAGCAGAAAAGTATACCATCCTTAGGAAACAAAATATTGTAAACAATTATGCAATCTATTAAAGTGGTCTGCAAAAGAGTCTTAGAGAAAAACATAATGCATTGATGCATACCTAATAACCTAAAATTGATATGGACAAATAGTAAGGGATGTGTTTAAGAAATAGTTGTAGAATCCAATTGAGGATGTGTGTGTTGCTTCATAAATTTTGTTATTCATTGATGAGTTAATTTTGTCCCGCAATGGGATGGTAAGAGAAGAACTCATGAATGGTTACTAAAAGAAGATGCCTACAAACTAAATAGTGCTACAAACTAAACATAAACTTAGGGAATATTTCTTAAATATGCTAAGTACATATAACTCCATTATACCTACCATCTACAAAACCTGTACCTACTACAACTTAAAAATCAACAACTATCTATAGAATAGAGACAACACATTCACATCCCAGCTAGAATAGAACATACCATAGTCATGGCCTATTAGGGGAGGGTATGCACATTCAAAAATAAGGTTTATCAACACTAGAGGAATGAAGCCTAAGTGAACAATCCAAGAGAAGCCCAAATAAATGAAAATGGTTTACTTTATCAGCAACAAAATGGAATTATCATGCATTCTTCATGTGCTAACAAATGGAATTGAATTCAGAGAAAATTGTGAAATTATTAGTGAGTCCAATATGACTACAACAATAATCCAGTTCAAATGATGGAGAAAAACCATTTCTTGGCTAGATGCAAGGTCCTTGATGGACTTGGAGTAATGTTGGTGGTTGCAATTCGAATGAAGACTGAACCAAAGAAGTTGAATGGAATAATGGCCAATAGGTGGGGAGGAAGAGGTTCAGTAAGAAACCACCAACAATCATCATAATATATGAAGCAAAAACCTAAAAGAAGTTAAAAAACCATCAAGTTGAGATTTAATATAAGAATGTGAAGTTCTTATTAGGAATGTGGGTCTTCCTAACTTTCAATATGTCTCATTAGAACGCTGGTAAAAGAGACTTTTAGAAAATAACAAATTCTAATCTCCAGTGTTGTTAATTTTTCCATTCAAGGTAACTGTAGGAAAATGCATCAGAGAGTTTGAATTAAATTTTAATGTCCTTGTTTCAAGTTGTGTGGTGAGCAAAAGAAACTGTAGTAATTATCTGTAAAATCACCTAAGTGTGAAAAGAAAAAATAATAATGCCTAGTGAAGTGGTAGAAAAAATAACACTATTTGGTTATTCATATATGGCATGTTGCGTCAAATGGTAGATATAGGAAACATGCTCTAGGGGGGCCTACGGCCACATACATGAACTTATAAATGCATTTGGTATGGCCCTGAAACACATCTGGTACAAGGTGTAATAAAAGCTGGCAAAGCCAAGCTATCGATAAAATCCTGATTGCAATTTATGGAGGGAAGATAAGAGCAACTCTCATGAATTAACTCAAGGTGCATTTCCAAGACTTCAGATGATCAGGAGAAAATTACTGAGGACAATAACAACAATTGATGTTCATAATATATACTTAACAGTTTGAATATTCATGCATATAGACCTCATGATTCCTAACACGTCATATACACAACTATTCACTTGCAACAAATCCATTGAAGAAAAGATAGAAGACTACATTGCAATGAAATAGATATCATCAACAAATAGCATCATGAAGGCACTACTCCATTTATTCTCATCATCAGCAATAACATTTTTACAAGACTTTATATTATTTTAGTGCAAACACGTTAATACAAGGTTAAAGGCTACAAAATGCAACATAAAGTATCTATTTGGTAATACCCAAAATATACCTCTATATTATGAATCCTTCTTATCTAGGGAAAACTATCACATTTTATTACTATATAAAGCACAAAAATGCTTTCTATGGGTGTTGTAGCACAAAATACAAAATATAAATCTTACTTTGCTTTGTAAACCAAATCTTAAACTATCCACTAAACATAATGTCCCTTTTAGGAAAACAAATATAGTCTTCCTTTAATATCTTTTAAAAAACTAAAAATATGAGATAAAAAAAACACAACTGGAAAATATTGAAATCAAACTACAAAGGTTAGATCTAGAAACCTCTGGCATGCCCTCATTGAAATTTACAACGAGAAGTACCCCAAAGTGGATAAGTAATACCTCTTTGGATATAGCATCAACTCATTGGTTTAATTCTCTGTAATGTGGTAGATTTTGAAAGTATTGAAGATCTCAACTATCTCCTTAAGACATTAAGAAGCCTTTACATTATATACTTGTAATCTCATACATTGGGTTCATGTTGGTTGTTTTCTAGTTGCCAATGTAGTAAAGGCAATATTCTAGTCAAAAAATTGTTTGATACTCAATATTGTGTAGTCTTTTGTCAACCCAAACCTCAAAAACTTTGGATTGTTCTAGATTGTCTAGATCCTACCTCTTGTGGTCCCTATCTTTCTTTATTTTTCTAATTGCTTACTGTGCACTAACTATACAAGTTTGTGCCTTTTCCTTGTTCAGTGTATCTATGTCAGAGACTCATACTTGTGTCCACTTGACTATCTGCAAAATCAGTTTTCCTTTATAGCTCTTTGTATTTTTCAATGGTGTTTGGCCTAAAAGAGCATAATTATAACTACAACTTAAACCCAAGTTGGAAAACGTGATGGCATAAAATAGAATAATTATATAATGTTGTATAAATGAAATTGAAAAGTGTTGAAGATGGGTATTGATTGAACACCTTTATGAAGGTGCATAAATGTAGGGGCCAGTAGTAAAAGAAAGAGGGGCTTCACAGTAATGGTGAACAGGGCAAGAGAACAGCATCAAGACATTGCAACTATAGTAAAGCTGTTGGGCACACATTTAAACACATATAGCACAATGCCTTAATGAATATGGCACCCTCAGTCTTAGACAAAGTTTTCATTTGATATATGGAAAAACAACAATAAATAATCTTGTTTTCACAATAAACATTCATAAAAAGAGGTCTCTCACAACAATCTGAGGCGTGGGATTAGTCACAAAAGAAAACCCTTGTAGCAACTAGCATTACAATCTAGGCAGATTTCCAATAGGTAAGGATGTTGCAGACCTATATCTTTCAGTGTTCCTTATAGCAACTTCAACATAAATTGGAGACCAAATGATAACCTTAAATGAATGTAGGTTACAACAATAAAAAATAGTAATTTGAAGACTAAAAAGGATTGCAGTTGTGGCATAAACATGTTTACCCTTGGATGAGTATGATGGTGCTATCATGGAGTAGATTGGGGCCGAATTTGTCACTTTATCCTTGTGTTTTCCTCTACTGTCTCAATGAAGAAAATATTGGGGATTTTTATATGGTTTTTAAATGTACAAGGATGAGGTTGAAGAAGCTATTAGGTTAATGGCATACCTGGGCACAATTCTTGGTGGTCCTGTGGATATAAGAAATAGTGAGGATACTTATACCAAATTCTAGAAAGAATTATACCCATATCCTGGAGGTGATTTCTTGTAGCAGCAAGTCATCAGTAGCCATGAGAGGGGCCGATTTGGATTTTGAGGCCTTACTGTATCTTGTATTATGGAAGTCGTCAATGTCGCAACACACTTCTGTTAAGTATTTCTAATAATGATGCACTCTAAGAAAGTTCTAGGTATCAAAAAACATTAGATTGGCATCTTTTTAGATCTGCGCAGACATTTGGTTTGAAGCAGCAAACAATATCCAAATTTGGTCATATTTCGATGCAACACTGATTGAGTCTCAACATCATATGAAACATTTTGTTGCACATCCTAAAGACCTGTAAAAGCACAAATAACACCACATTATTTCAAATTTGGGCATGATTTCAGACTATTCATATAGCATGTAAACAAGCAGTGAATTTTAAATTCTGGGCATAAATGTGTGTAGAACAGTAGTAAAAAGAATTTATTTCCAAATTGTTTGTAGTAGGATATTGGACATCCATCTCTAAGAGTCTTTACATGCTTGAGCCATCTTCTTGTGAGATGGATCCATGCCCCTTTGTAGTATGGGACCCAAACATCCTTGGCATGTTTTCTCATTGTTTTGGTGCCAATATCATGAGACCCCCCCCAAAAAAACCATAAATCAACTTTAAAAACCATAACTGCTACCTATAGAATAGCCACCATGTCAAGAAAAATACACATTATTTGGCACTAGGCATATTTTGGCATTTGGCCATCATGTTGCATCTTCAGTCACTGTGTGAAAAAGTAGCATTTGTGTCTTCTATGATGAGGACCATGGTGTGTTCAATAGTCACAATTAAGTCAGGTCCAAGGCAAATCAAAGAGTCGTGGATGAGTGAGTTGCATTGAGGAATTCAGCATTGTCAATAGTGCATTCTGATAAACATTGAGGAGACTTTCCAACATTTGGTCATCTTAGCATTGTTAGCAGTAGGGTGAGAATTCGTGAGCAACTTCTAGCATTTGTCATTTTCTCAAACCAACATTTTCCAAGCATGCTTATCCACTAAATTATGTTGTGTGATTTCCTCAAATGTTGTAAGTTCTTCTGTGTGGTTTCCAAAATTCTGTAGCATGATTTTACAATTTTAGCTACCTATGAGGTCTATTAAATCCTAATAGTAATAGCTTATCGCATGACATGTTTGATGTTTTTTTCGAGACTTCAGTTATAAAGAACATTGGCTGAGTTTTGTTACATGTAACTCATTGAACAACTGAATATAATAAGGTAGTAAAGTCTAATATACTATAGTATAGAGCCTAGACTGTATAGCAAATCCAACAAACAGTAAGATGCAGAGATGTCACAGATTGACCTCCATTTTGATTGAAAAATAAATAAATACTAAAATCTGAGAGATTTCTAGGAGGCAAAACAGTTCACAATTGGCCTACATTTTGATTGAAATAAACCCTAGAGTCTAGGCATTGCTAGGAGACGGAGCATTCCAGGATTGGCATTTTATTACAGTTCTTGGCTTTGAGTTTAGCCAAATCTGTCTGTGGTATGCTTGTGTACCATAAATGTACCTTAGTCTTGTAGCGTGTATGTATCATTGTTTTAATACATTGTAGTGAGGATTATATTTTATATTTTTTTAACATATAATATTCCTACTTTTCCTTTTCTAGCCTCTCATTGACCTGTTTATATTTATCAACCAAATCCCTAAGATTTATTCCCTGCTCTAACAACTGTTCTTTTTCTCATAGCACAATAAGCACTCCAAGCTAGACTTTAGGGGGTAGGCTCGACTATAGACTAGATAGGGGAAAAGTCACAACAATGCTCCTTTATGAGCTGGTATAACTCCTGAAACAACCACAATGGAAAGTACACCATGCATATGATGTCATTCCAGCAACTTGGAAACACTACACGCTATAAATATCTCCTCGGCCTTGTTATTCTCAATCACCAAACTCTTAAAATCTAAATAATACAATTTCAATATTTTACTCTTCAACGAGACATTGTTCTGAAGGATATTGGTGCATTCTACAACGCGCTCCATGAGATTCTGATTCAAAATTATATGCAGGTTCCATACATATAACAACAATTACTAACTAGATTTAATACTCAATGAAATCTTATAAACTCAAAATATTTCTGGGAAATTTAATCCTCAAGTACAACAATTACTAACTAGCCTTAATCCTCAATGCAATCTTATAAACCGAGACAATTTCCACCCCTACAGGGTCTGCTGCCTATTTACTAGCCAAACCTTGATAGACATTTTGTAATACCATGTTCTAGACAATATAACTTCCTTCTTTATATACTAAAAATAGACATTCCATTACCTTGAACAACACATTATACATCATAATCTTCAAGTATACAACAAGGTCAAATATATAATTCATGGCTAATTCTCCAAACAAGAGTTCTTAATTTGAAAAAAAAAAACTAACAATATTTAATACCCCTCCTCACAAGCTAATGTAATTTGTTGCCACATTCTAAGTTAGTTTCAAGCATTTCTTCTGCTCTTCAACCAAATAGGATATGGAAGTATGATAGTATTGGTGATCATTCATTAGTCCTAAAGTATACTTTGAAAGTGTGTAGGAGTTCTCAACTCAGCATTGATAACACTCTACTGCTATGTTTTAATTTGGAGTTTGTTCGAGTATCATATCATAGCTTGAAAAAAAGGTTTTTCCATGAAAAAAACTTCATACAACATGTTTATAAACTATAACAAGGAAACAACATTGACAAAGAATTAAATGGTTAATAAACAAACTTCCAAACTTCTGATATATATTAAAGAGAGTGCATTTTACATGCCTGTAACATCTTGTTGACAGATCTGGAGATGGACATTATAACACCCAAGTAATATGGCCATGAAATGTGATAACACTTGAGAAAGACTTATAATGATTGAGATCACAAATATGTTGTAGATAATCATTGAGAAAAATGTCTATCAAGGTTTAGAGGGTGGCGGGGCAACTTCATGACTCGGTAGGCTACTTCTCAAAAGATATTTATCAGCAAGCAAGCAGCTCATTTTAGTAACACTCTACTGCTTATGAGGATTGGTTATTAATTATTAATGCATTTCTACTCTAATAAACAACATGATCGATTTAGTTTTGGAATGAATTTCTTTTAATCTGTGTTTGTTGTTCATATTTAAAAAACTTTGCAGGTATATTTGGGAGAGCAGTATGTGCACAGGTATTCTTTTTTTTCATTGCAGTTTTTCCTTTTTGTTATAATATTGTCCAGCCTCAGCACTACAATCTGTGTTTTCTGTTTAGGACCTTACTTTAGAGAATTTTGCAAGTATATATGATCTTGCTGAGTCATATCATGCAACTTCTTTGGTTCATATGTGTGTTCTGTACTTTCTACAACACCATGAACAGATGTCTTACACGTCCGGGTAAGGAAAACTTCTACATAACTGAATAGTTACAGTGAGAGGTAGGCACTTTTCATGATCTATCTAAATTTTAATAATCAATTTTCTGTGCATAAACCCTTCCCTTGTAGAACGCTTACTACCAGAGATACGTGATTACTAATTTAGAATATTAAGGCTGCAGCCTTATATGCCATCATTGTAAAGGAAGTCATGATCATTTTGATTGGATTCTGTGGATGGTCTCTCATCTTCCCGGAAAACTAGTGCAGAGAGAGGTATTTTGAAGGTGGTTCTTAGCATTGCCAAGATCACTGCTAGTTATGTAGGATGCACCGATTTGTCAAGTGAAATTGAAGTAAAATGATTGAGAGACATCAATTGACTGATACGTTTTCAGATCTTTTCAAAATGATCCAGGATTTTGAAGTCAAAGATAAGCCATCAATTGATATTTGATGGTTTCTCAATTTGGTTGTGTATCTCATCTAACACTTGCAAATTTTTTTCTGTTAACAGATGCTTTTGACATTTCTACTTTGTTGTATTTCAGCAATGGAATATCAATCTATTTGTCAGGTTAAATTCCAGGTGCAAGACCTGGGTGATTATGACATAAGAGTATGGACTTAGCCAAATGAAAAATAGTTGTAATTATTGATTCAGATTTTTAAGGACCATCGTATTGGTAAAAAAAATCCGCTTGTGGGCCTGACAAATTCGAGCCAATTGTAATCCTCTTGGAGCTAGTTAAGAAGCCGCCTTATAGTGCACCTTAGGTCCATGTAAATAAGTGCATTAGTAGGTCCTCCATGTAAATAAGCCTAACTTGTTGTTGTGTCCATGTAGTTCCAAAATAAATGAGATAGAGAAACTATAGTTCAAATTAGTGAAAGTAGCTCAACCTGGCCCAGAAAGATAAATTCTTTGGCACTTTCAACTTGTAGTTTTCCAATGAGTAAAACAAACAAAACCAAGTAAATGGGTGCTATGTGAGGATCTCCAATTCCCTATAAATAATTACATTCTTCGAGGCTGGACTCAACCCACGTCAACCAACTCCACGAAATGAGATTATATAGGAATGGGATTCTATTAATGGGCTGAGGAATGGTTTTGGTCCAATGTGGAAGCGATGAAATGCCTCGATGAGACCAAAAGAGAAAGGCAATGGCCAGATATTTCCTGGGGTAGAGATTTTGGTTTACCTATAAGGCCCATGCCCTAGAGATTGTAAGAACCTCCTGCCATTCTATTGGTTTAATACCCTATAGGTGCATATATCGCTCGGATACCAGATCTAGGTTGATCCAGTTGATCCAAAGTAGTACCACTACCAACAGTAGCATAGATAGTAGATGCAGTGCCAGGGTAAGTAGCCATCGTAGAAGCATCAACTATATAAGCATCTATATAAGCACCCCCATGTTAGAGAATGAGATAGATATGATTATTCTTATGAGAAAGATAGAGACCCAGTAACATATCCATACACAAGGGTCAAAGATGAAAAAGAAAGGAAGCCCTAATGTCAACTTCCTAAATATGTGGAACCAACATATAATGTGTGATGGACTATAAATGAAGAACAATTACAAAACATTTCATTATAATCTATCATCACTTGACTACTCCAAAACAATTTGTGACTGAGATCTTCATCATCATCGCGGTTGTGGTTGATAGGGGAAAAACTTCGATGGTTGGTTATCTTTCTCTTCTTCACCAATGTGCCAGCTCTTAGCTTGTTTGGGTATCTTCCTTCACGGCATACAACAGTCACGGTGGAGGGTAGTCTCATTGGTAAGGAGCAGTAGCAGCAAAGCTAATACAACTCTCGGTGAAGGCTTGGTAGAGCAGCAACAGTTCTCGGTGGTGAGCTCACGGTGGGAGCATAGCTCACCGTGGGGGCTATAGCAGCTCACGGTGGTGGGTCTCGAGCTCACTATGAGGAGACTGAGGTAGCAGCAGCAGGATTCTAAGGTAGAATGAGCCAACAAAGGCAGTAGTAGGCTGCCAAAAGCCTTCATTGAGGTGGCAGCAGGGCAAGTACAGTCTACAGTCCACACGGCAACAATAGCAGCAGCAGTAAAAGCCTACTATGGTTCACTCATTTTGGAAATATTTTTTTATAGATTCATCTCAGAGTTCTGTGAACTAATTCTCTCCTCATGTACAAACTCGGTCATCTCATTTAGAGGATGAATTATTAATGCTTTGGGGTTTTTGTCCTTTAAAGGTTTCCCCATGAAAAATCGTGTGTTCAATTGTGTGATGTTTTTTTTACTACTACATTTGTTTTACTTCTGTTAAAATCTCAAGTGCTATCTCTATTACAGTCTACAATTTTTAAAATTACCATACACATGTCAAAATTCAACACTCCTAACCATGAGGATGTCTTATATATCCAAATCAATCTTCATGAGGCACATCTATGGTTTCTATTTTCTCGAGTGGGTGCATAGATATGAGACATATGCCATTGGTCAAGACTCAAAGGCATTGCCTCTTCATGAAAAGGTTCGATGTTTTTGAAGGTTTAAGACTGTTCATGCGAGATAAAAGATGGCCATTTAAATGGAAATTTTTTAATCAATGCTATTATGGAGCAAGAAGGCCCCTCCAATGTGGTGCAAGTTGGCATGCATAATGCATTAGTTTGTAAAGCCGTGAATTTGAATGTTGACAGTAGGTACAATCACATATTTTGAACTCCATGCATTATCTATAATTTTTACACCCAATTTTTGAAGAGTTATACCATGGATTAAAAATCTTGTGGGGAAGGGTAGGGAAATTATAAAATTCATTACCAACCATCAACCATTCTCCAAGTTGAAGTTGTTGAAACAAGATATGCCTTAAACTTCATCATGTCACATGGCCCTGTAGATGATGACTGTGCATTAGTTTTTATGGGGCTGAGAGTGGTATTTGCGCTATCTCCATCCCCAACACAACATTTGAGCTTCTTTGAAATGTGGGGTATCTGTGCTCATAGCACAACATTTGAGTTTCTTTGAAATGCAGACACAGACAAGGATTTATTTGGAAAGGTGTATGAGGGCATGGATACCATAGTTGAGAAAACCATGGAAATCATTTCACATGAAACTCCCATGCTTGATTTATTGGTGCATATTTTGAAGAGCTTGTTAGGATAATTGTTGATAAGTGGAACCAATTCAACAGTCCATTGCACACTTCAGCTCATGATTTGAATTCTAGATTTTATGATGAAGACCTCATTGCTCAAAGCAATAGCAAGAAGGAAGCCCCAGTTCAGTGAAGATAACCCTCATTAGAATATTTCTAGCTTCTCTACAAACTAAGGTGAAGGAAGATTTGTGAATTTTGCTGCTAAGGTGGATTAACTTTGAAATATCAAACTTGGATAAGAGGAGGGCCATGAACCATATTAGATGGTGGATTTTCCATGGAGCAAAGGTTGTACATTTGCATGAATGTGCTATGCACCTTATTTCACACATGGCAAGCTCTTCATCAATAGAAGGAATTGTAACACATAGATTTTTATTCACTCTATAAAGTGCAACAGGTTGGAAACACAAAAGGTAAAGGATTTTGCCTTTGTACATCCAAATCTCTGCTTTGTGTCATGTAAGAGTGATGAATATACAAGTGGACCTGATAAAGTCTGGGATGTGGATTCTAAAACTCCTAACAAGGGGCTGTCTAAGAGTTGATCTAATTATTGAGAACACTGCTTCCCTTCCATGATCTACCATAAAACACAGGTCATATTCAACTTCTCTTAATGCAAATGATGACAAGGCCAATGAATTTGAGAGCTACATGTAGCTCATATTGTATATTGGCACATATAACCTAATATATAAGGTTGACTATCAAATTTGCATAATATATTCATCTACGACAATTAATGTAACATAAAAATTCTATTAAATTGTTGGTTGTTTGTATCATTCTAATTATCTCAATTATTTGATATTTCATTCTAATTTAATTTCCATGATAATTTGATAATTAAAAAGGGAAAAAAAATATTTATTGAATTATTTATAGTTTTTGTGTTTTTTAATGCCCTATTCCCCATTTCCTAAAATTTTGGGCACCGACATTTCTGCGGCATACCCATTTCAAAAGATTATACCCACTTCCCAGTTGCATGCAACTCAGCCTTTAAAACTGATAAGGACTTACTCATGATTACAAAAGAAAGACCTAGAGATGGATCCAAGGATGATCTTCAACAATTCCTTCAGAGCCAATTTAGCATCTAGAAAACTAGTACTACTACAACATATCATCAAAATTGGCCCACCAAAATTTGAACCCTGTGTAGTACTGAGGTGGATAATCTCAATTATTGTTACTACACGTGTTCCTTAGGCATATTCTTGTTTCTTACATACAAGAATGCAGCTCCTATATTTCGAGTTTATAATCCTCAATTCCCCCAACCACAAGATGTAGAAGACAAGAATGATGCTGGGCAAATTTCTCGTGCAGGGTTTCAGAGAACCCTTGTGTAGAAACCAGGTTTTGCAATTATAGGATTAAGAAGAAAATTTCGGCACATATTGGGAAATCGACCCTGCTTGATGCTGGGCAATGTGCTGGGAAAATTGCAACAGTGGCTGCAATACTGGGTACATTTTAACGGCCTTGCAACCGCTGAATTTAAAATCCCTAACAAGCTATAATAAGTATAATGTAAAGAAAGCTAATAGAAGCAAAGGTACTCCCACCGCAGAAAATAGAAAGAAATATGACTGGTAAAGAAAGCTGATAGAAGCTAATGCACTCCAATTGAAAAAATTAGAGAAAGAAATATGGGCAGTGGAAATGTATGAGAATCTGTAAACATTCACACAAACCCTTGGATGAAAATCGGGTATTAAAAAAGGGCATAAGCATGAGGGAAAACAAATGGGGATGAAAAATAGACTAGTGTACCTTAGAGGGCAATGCCAGAAATCCGTTGACCTTGGCGAGCACAAGATCTTCGAGCCTCCATTGTCTGTAGGTAGAAGGAACTTCCATTGTCTAGAGGCAGCTGTTTTTCCTCTCGGTCTTTTACATTTTCGCCAAGATTCTTTCTTCTAAAAGCTAACAAGAATTACTTAATCACTTAATGGTTTTGTTAGCTTTCTTGTTTTTGGTAATTTAGGTTGATTATTTTGATTAAAAGGTATTTGCAAATTTTAAAACAAACTTATACAAAATACTGGTGGATGCAATTTGTTTTTTGTGTTTTAATGCAATAAGGTAGTCAATAATCAGGTACATCCACGCTTTAATATCCAAGTTTCCATACATATATTGGTTTAAATTAGCAATTGCCCGAGGTGCAACGATAGGTCGAAAGGGAAAAAACAAAAAGTAGAGTAAATGTGATGTAGTGAAAAAAAAAAATTAAAAATGAAATGAGATTGAAAATTTATTAAAAATGTATACACATAAAAAATAGTATAAAGTAATGTTAACTATAACAAAATAAATTGGTATATATTGTACAAGTTAATCTTAAAGTACTTTAAAATATCAATGTCAAGGTATATCACAAGCTAGATTCATGGAAATCATTAGGAAGCAATTAATTTAAAGGATATAAAAAATTGTGTACACATATGTAATCAATATTAATCTTGAAATTAACATATTGAGGAACTGAATTTGAACCAAATAGATATTTGTATTAGTTCTTTTGGATTAGGATACAAGTTTTGTTAGGAAGATAGAGGCACAAATGGAGAAGACCATCCAAAGGAATTGACCTACTAAAATAATACAACATTGAAGTCTAGAACAAATTTTTAAGATAAGTGAAGAATGAAAACACTAGTTACAATAAATTTTATGTACAAAACTTCAAATATTAAAAATACATAATATCCATTAACTTTGGAAAATACTATAAAATCCATGCATGATTTCTTAATAAAAGTAGAAGAAAATGTGATGAGACGCTATAGGGAAAATAACTATAATCTAGAATGATGAACATCTCAATTTTTAATTGCATTTTTTTTTGTTAATGAAAATTTTGACACTCCCGTAGATGTCATGCACATATAGTCATGGGTTTTGAACTTGGGTGGGGACAACGATAGCCTACTACCCCAACTACCAAGCCTACAAGAGGAACCCTTGTAATTGCATTTTATATGTACAACATCTTTCTAAATAGACTCAAATCCTTCTTAACAACAAGATATAGATATTGCAAGGCTGAAATGTTTTTTTAAAGTTAAAGCCATACATTTATCCTCTTCATAATGGAATTTTATTTATGGAAAGTAAACGACAATGTTAAAGTGCCATGAACAAGCCACAAAGCAACACATCATTTTCTAATGAGAATTTTCTAAAGAGCACTCAACGAAAGAAATGAGCTTAGTATAACATGATCTTCCCAATAGTTGATATATCTTGCATGCGTTATCGCTGGTGACCATGAAGGGTCAAACACTCATAATAAGGAAGGGATTGCATAAGCCGTGTGTCTCCAATTCCATATATAGTAATAACTAGGTCAAACCAAACTATTGGATTATGTTTTGCAATGATCAAAGAGGGAATATGAGAGAGCATACTAATGTGGTTTATGTTGCATGGTGTAAGGGTGGTTCAATAAAAGTTTCTCTTACATATTATGTTAACTCATTTGCAACCTCTTAGTTTGACTTAAAATTTTTGTTTCAAAGAAAGGGTGTTCTATTAAAAGTCTAAACTTTCATGGTTGTTTCCAAGAAGTTGTTTGCATTTAAATATGTTTCCCTTTGGCACAGTAGATTGTGTCGATAGATTGGACAATAAATACAACGATGAAGGGCATATCAAATCACATCCCAAGTCTAGATCGGGATAGGTGTTGAAATGATCAAATTATCTATATTGAGCTTAAGATCTTTGAAGATTTGGACTGAACCTACCACTAGGGGAGGCCACACCCTCTAGCTATAACCCAATGATTTGAAGTTTGGTAGTGTAATACATATATGGGAAAGTCTTTCAATGGAAGATGGTATAGGTATTTATGCAATTTGCAAGGTATGGATGGAGGCATAAAGACCTTACCTACAAATTTTGTGATCATGGTATATGGTGCTAGGCTAGGGACTCAGACAATGAGGAGACTCGAAGAGTCCACCAAATAAGGAACATAAACTGTGAGTCACGCTTAAAACCAACATACATATTTTGTATTTTCATGAATTTGATAAAATGTGCCTCCAATGTAATAACACTTAAATGAAAAGCATAAATGTAAAATAAATACCCTATTCTAAATATAAAAAATATAAATTTAAAATAAATTATTTTAATTATATAATCAATATGTTAATTTTTTTTAAAGTATTCTTATAACTAAAATTAAAATTAAAATGAATTATAACTAAAATTAAAATTGATTATAGGTAACTAATTAATATGTTATTTTTTTAAATGTTTTTAATAAAAATGCTTGCTCTATATCAATGCATTATATATATATTATTTTGAATTTGAGATTTTTTTTAAGTGGACAAAAATTTGTTATAGATAGTGCAAATTGATTCCTCTCATTATTCAAAAAAAATCAAATCATTTAAAATAACAAGTAGTTGAGCAACTTCTAACACAATTTCACCCATTTTCCTACATCTAAAAAAAAGTTTAACCAATTAAAAAAACCTTAAAAGTAATTTAAAGATTAACTCTTTCTTAACTCTATAGCAATTAACCTACTCTTTTAATTCCTTCCATCTTAAAAACTCTTAACCAATAATTAGATAAAATCAAATACCAAATCTTTTTAGTAAGATATGGATTTATATGTTTGACCTCATTTTCTAAAATTTCTATTCTCAAACACACTTTCAATAAAATATGTAACTACAAATATTTTGACGTGGGCTGAAAGAATTAGATTTGCAGTTAAAAGCATCACACCTATCTGCCAAAATGACTAAACCGCATTACACAAATTCCTCATTTAATTGAAAATATAGATGGAAAACCCAACTAGCATAGAGTACTAGAAGGAAATTGAATCATGCAAAACTATGAAGTTTTTTGGAATGGAAAGCATGTGGTAGACTTGAGATTCGACCAAATTCTTGTTCCATGGTCAAGGAAAATCCCAAGTCTTCAAATGGACTAAACGATGGGTAGAAAAATGAGATTCTGTTGGGGTTTGGAGCCCTAAATATACCATAGGCACCGGTCTTCTATCCTATGTAAGAAGAGTTTGGGGACCCTCTTGTTGAGCCCTGTAAATATAGAGCCCTACAATATTTGTAGGATCGTCCCTCCGAAGAGATGAAAACCAATGTTTGCTTGGCTAACGTTCTCTCTGTTCCTAAGTGCGATAGACTATTTTTCCCATTGGGCTAATTTGCTTACTTTTTATTAGTATGCAAATTAGCTAAGTACACAATAAAAAATGACAATAAATACACAGTGAAAAATGGATAAACAAAAGTGTAGATCACGTTGGCCAATGCAGAGTCCATTCCAACTATGCGAGAAATAGTCCACACAATCTGCATTGGAGTCATTGATTCCCCTGTGGCTTTCAATTAATGTTAAGTTGCAGGTATACAACTTGAAGGAAGCCTAAACCTCCACAAGGGAGGCGAGCATGAGAGGGAACATAGGAAAGGAAATGACTGCTTGCAGTTGCATTAGGGCAATAACCAAGGGATGCGAAGGATTTAATGTCATATAGGGGGAGGGAAAGCATTGAACAGGGTGATGCATAGCATACGCTGGTCGGACGGAGGGGCGACGAACCATATCTATAAGGTAAGGTAAATTAAAGTGCTCTTAGTTTTTGAGCCGTGTTCTTTGTACGTTAATATTGAACAACGAGCAATGGAAATGTCTAGGGTATAATCGAGTACTATGCTAGTTTTAGTTTTTGATTCATGTGCTTTTTAAGTTACCATCGAACAATGAGTGGCAAAACCTGAGCCATGAATGGTGAACTCGAGGGTAATACGAAAAACCATAGGATAATATAATGCTGAGAAAGACACTTGGTGAAATTGTATTTGTTGAAGAGACGACCAATTTGGCCACAGTGGCCAAAAAATAGACCTCGGAGAAAAATGTCTTCGACATAAACATGTATACATGATCTATGAATTTAAGTTGTATGTGGTCAGTGTTAATATTTTTTAGGTATTACCCTAATGGCAACATCAAACATAACCATTATTATTAGTTCTGTCTGGCATACCCTGAATAAGAATTATACCCTCCCAGTCCTCCTCATCTACAATTCCATAACACCATTAATTCCCAATGTAACCCTTATTGTTATTCCTGTCTAGCATACCCTGAACAAGAATTATACCCTCCCATCCCTCCTCATCCATAATTTCTATAACACCATTAATTCCCATATGCCACAATAGTGGTAATTCCTCTAACAATTGGTTACCAGTTAATTTATCGATTAATATTTTACAGTGGCAATATTTTTTCGTGGCTCCTTGGAAAATGGATGAATAGGCTCATGATGGAATGAGCTAGTCGCAATCAATAGAATAAAGAATGGAACACCAATTACAAGATAAGATTGTGATGGAGTTTAACAATTTTGATGGTGCTCAATCTCAACCCAACCCATTTATATCTACCCAACCCATTTAACATCTCTTCCCTCCCATTGATATATAATTTATTCTTTGGCGTGTTTATGTATAACCAATAGGGATTTTAATCCCCTCCCTCCCGACCACATAGGATTTCATCTCTTCTTCTTAAAGTTGTATTTTCTTTTATTTTTAAAACTAATGAGGAAAAAATAAAAAGGTAAAAATTTAACAAAATAGATTTAAGAAAATTAGCAAATAAATCAATTATTATATTGATGTTTTCACCATAACGTCATGTCGGATGTGTTGTCATGGGCCCTAGTCTATAATGTCATCTCTATGTGGGAAATCTTTAGCTTACAAGCAAGAAAAGGTCATTTCAAGCTTTGTGCGACCAAGAATAATTATCATTGATTGGGCCATATTATCAAGTCAAAAAAGAATATCTAAGGGTAAGGGGCTCATGGGTCATGTGTGATTCCCTAGACCACCTCAAAGGACCTATATACTACATAGATAATATTTAGCCAATGAGTAAGATATGTTGGCCATTTTGAGGTTTGACACACCAAGTATGGCTTTCAGTCCCTTGGCCATGATTTGATGTGAAAAGAGTTATTGGGTCAAAACATTTTTCCTTAGGGCTCATGAACAATGTGTGGGGCCTTAGGCCACCACAAAGCCCTATAAAGGGAATATTGGCATGTGAGAAAGATATAGTACCTCTTTTATGAATTTTTGTTAACCATGGATATTTTTTGTAACTTAAGCAATGGCAAGGTCAAAAGACATAGCTTAGGCCATAACATTTGAATTTGGCCTATAAACAAAATATGGTCGTATAATATTCTACATAGAGCGTAACAGAGAAATAGGAAAATACAACAACGATGGAGAATCATTTGCATTTGTTCTTAGAAACCACGCTACCTGACATAAAATTATAAAGAAGCCACATGAGCTGATTCAATACCCAATTCTTTCCATCTTTGTATTTTGATTCAATCCCAAATTCTCTCCATCTTCAATGATCCTCATGAAGGAAAATGCATTGATTTCTTTAACACAATCTGGAAGCTGGAAGCTGGGAGGTCATCCAGAGGTTCCATGAGAAAGCATTATCATGACTAGTACTTGAGTAATAGGTGGTTCGATAACATCTTGTTATAAATCCAAATATTCGTAGTGTTGTGAGCTCGATCTGTTAGTCCCTATAACATAGCAGGCCCACCCGGTTCATTCTCAGCATCCAACGATTGTATGGATTTGTCCCCTTGTCCCCGTAATTTATGTACCCTCATAGATTTTGAGGTATTGCTACTCATATTAGGTCTCCTAGTTGGGTCTTATCCTGGCTAGTCCTAATTAGTCCATCTGTGTGAATCTCTCTCATAAAACATAGCTATAAATGTCAATCTATAGTAATACAAAATCCAATCGCGAGATAGCGATCTAAATTTTGGTGACCTAGCATCAGTAGCACCACCATCATAGGTATATCTTATATATTATACGAGAGAGCGGCATATAAGACAGAGACAGTAGAGGCATCAACAACGGTAGAGCTCCTAGTTTACTTTGATCCATCCCTAAAAACCAGGCTTTGAACGTCCTGGTCCAAGAATCAAGACACCCACATTGCCAATTGGGCGCCCTTAGAAGTCCTCATGGGTGGAATAATGTTAAATCCTCTCATGAACGAATTAAATCCTCTCATGGCTGAATTGGGGACGGACCAGATGGACCAAATTGATACTCATAACCCTTAATCCATAGATTGATTTAGCAGAAGCCCCATTAGGAAATGGGTAGTTGTACATAGATCTATATTTCAAAAATCCTTCATGTTTTTATTTGCCTCCCTATGAAACTTCATAGGTTTTAATCTATATTTTAATTTGTATAATGTATAAGTAAATAATATGTGTATATATTTAATTATATTAAATCACATAACATATGAACTATATATATTTATTTATATTAAATCTTTTAATATATGAACTATAGTAACATGTTTATATTAATTATATGTTATTATTATATTTACATGTTTTACCATTTTTAAGATGAAATAAGTTTATATATCATAAGGGTGTTTATAAAATATTTACATATTTTATAAATTCGGTTAAGTATTATATTTACATTTATTACAAGTATAGTATGGATGGACTATGAATGTATGTATTTTAAGATAATTCCCTAAAATGAAGCATGTTTTGTTGGGAGAAAGAAAATTGGAACAATTTCAATATTATGTTTCCCTTGTGGTTTGAATTTTGTACTTTGGTGGGGTGTTTTAGAATAATCCCACTTTTTATGCATGCTTTAAATGGTAAACATATCCCATATGCTTTAAATGACGATGATGATGAACTAGATGACAATGACAGTGATGATGTTTTTAATGAAGACGATGATGGAAATGATGATGATCATCATCATCATCGTCATATTTGTCATTGTCATCGTGATTATCACAATAGTCATCATCATCGGCATAATCATCATCCATGTCATCATCATCACTATTGTCCTTGACATCATCATCATGATTATTGACATTTTCATCAGTTATTCATCATTACCTTTGGCATAAGAAATAGCATCTACCCAAAATATGTGATTAGTGGAAAAGGGTCATGGAGGACACACATGGTTTATGCATGACAAATAACAACTTATTTTTTAAGATGATCAACATCATCATTCTGATTGTACTCATCATCATTGTCATTGTCATCATCACCATCATCACCATTCATTGCATTTCCATCATAATCATCGGCAATGTCATCATTGCCATTATCCTCATCATCATCATCATCATTATCATCATCATAATCATCATAATCGTCATCATCATCATCATTGTCATTGTTCTCCTCATTATCAACAACATTATAATCATCATCATAACCATCCTCAATATCATAATCATTATCCTCATTTTCATCTTCAACATCTGGGTGTAAAACTGGATGCAAAAGTGGATAAAAACGTGGATGTAAACATGGATGTAACAAAAGTAGGCGCATAATGGGGTGCACCAAAAATGGATGCAAAACGTGATGCAAAAGTGGATGCAAAAAATGATGCAATCATGGAAGCAAAACATGATGAAAAAAGTGGTGCAAAAGTGGATACAACTATGGATGTAAAATTGGATGCAAAAGTGGATGCAAAAAAAGTAGATGCAAAAGTAGTCGTAACACCCAACACAAAACCCGATGCAAAAGTGGATGCAAAAATGGATGCAAAAAGGGATGCAATAACTAATGTAAAATTGGATGCAAAAAAAATGCAAACGTGGATGCAATAGTAGATGCAAAAAAATACGTAAACATGGAAGCAAAATGGGATGAAAAAAGGGATGAAAACGTGGGTTCAAAAGTGGACAAAGAAATGCATGCAAAAGTGGATGCAAAAATGGCTGAAACAAAAGGAGATGCAAAACTAGACTCAAAACATGATGTAAACTTTGATGCAAAACTTAGCACACGAAGGGATGCAAAAAAAGAAGTAAAAAGCAGAAGTGGATGCAAAAGTGGATGTAAAAAAGGATGCAAAAGTGGATGAAAACAAGGGCGTAAAATTTGAGGCAAACATGGGCATAAAAGGGGGTGCAACAAGAGTAGAAGTACAAACTAGGCACAAAATTAGGTGCAAAACTAGGCTCAAAACCTGTTGCAAAACTTGATACAAAACCTGGTGCATAACTAGGTGCAAAACTTGGTGCAAATTACATCGCAATTTGCACCAGATTTAGAAAAAGGACACAAAAAAGGCCTAAAATATCACCAACCCGTGAAATTGTGCCATTTTTTCCAAAAAATGAAGAAAAATACACTGAAAGACGGTCTAGACGCAAAAAAGGATGCAAAAAGAGATGCTAAATCCAGCTTTTGTTGTAGTGTAGGCATGGTATAGATTCCATTCTCTGATGATGCCTCGCCCATGAAGAGGTTGAACAGGTTCTCAATGACTGCCACTCTGGAGCATGTGGCGGTCATCTTTCTAGGATGGCTATAGCCCAGAAAATACTTCGTGTTGGCTATTTATGGTCCTCAATATTCAAATATTGTCATGAGATTGTTAATAAATTCCCACCCCACCAACATTTCTATCCGAAAAATTGCACCCACCCTGCTCCGCTACACCCCGTCATTTCCGTTGGCCCTTTCGCCAAATGGGGGATAGATTTTATGCATTTTAATCCTACCTCAGCCAGGAGGCATGGTTACATCATAGTATTTGTGGATTATTTCACTAAATGGGCTAAGGCTATGCCTACATATGCATAGGATGGTAAGACTGCCTCCCTCTTCCTATTTAATCATGTAATAGCTAGGTTTGGAGTTCCACAATCCATAGTCACTGATCACGGATCACATTTCTGGAATCAAATGATGGCAGAGTTAAGTGCCAAGATGGGTTTGGGCCATGAAAACTCAACTCCCTATTATCCACAGGATACTGGTTAGGTCGAGGCCATTAACAAAGTATTAAAAACTATATTATGTCGTATGGTTGGAGATCATAAATCCAACTGGCACCAGACTCTCTTTTCTGGTCTTTGGGCTTATAGGACTTCAGCGAAAACAACAACTATTTTTACACCTTTTCAGTTAGTTTATGGACTAGAAGCTGTCCTACCTATTCAATGACAGATCTCGTCTTTGAAACTTGCCATTGAACTTCTCCCCAATACTTCCACTAAGGAAGAAATATTTCTATACCTAAACAATCTTAATGAAACTAAACGAGATGCTTCCTTAGTCAATGAGGCACATAAGAAACGCGTCAAGGGGCAGTATGATAAATCTGTCCAACCTCGTGTTTTTAATGAAGGTTACCTAGTTCTGACCTACGATCAGAAACATGATAAACTAGGAAAAGGAAAGTTTGAATCAATGTGGTATGGTCCTTTTATTGTTTCCAAAGTCTTAGAGAAAGGGGCCAATGAGCTTGTAGATTATGAAGGAATCCCCTTCGAGCAACCTCACAATGGGTTGTACTTGAATAGGTACTATGCTTAGATCACTCGTGTACGGTACATTATATATATATGTACATTTTTTACTTTCACTGTGTTTTAGTATTTTCAATATGGTTTTGATTTTAGTGTCTAGACTATTTATACCATGTTTTGGTTATGTTGATCGGATGGCCTTTTATGGCTTCCCTGAAGGTGTTTTCCGTCATACCTTGAACCTTGCTTCAGCTGCTTGGGTTCTATATTCCCTTGTGCATGATATAGTCAGTTCAGGAGTGGTTTGTATTGGTCTAGCTACCAACAACATCGCTGAGTATTAGGCAGTAGTAGGTCTACTAACTAAAGCCGCATCTCAGGACATTCATAATTTGGTAGTATTCATGGACCCTCAGTTAAGGGTTTGTCATCTGAACCATGTCTATGCAATCAAAAATTCCATACTTATCTGCCTCTTCTAGAAAGTATGTCTACTTGAAAGATCATTTGAGGTCATTACTTAAAGGCATATCCCTCAGGCAGACAATGCAGTTGTTGATTCATTAACAAACTATATCCTAGACTGGTATATTGCTCATACATAACTTGAAAATCAAACATGGTTCATTATATTGTAAATAAACAATAGATAACACATAAACTCATGTAAATACATTTTCCATTTGAGACATATAAACACCCATAATAGAGTCTTTATATATATATATATATAATGTTCTTACAAAAAATGGTCACGAGACCTCATCTAAAGCACAATGGCTTTCAATAAAATACAACATCATACAAAATCCTGAATTTGTCTCAGCTTTTAGTAATACATCATGCAGAACATCACCTAGTGATGGTCATGGTAACATATGACAACTCGTACTACTCTATGTAGTAGTCAGCTAAAACAGCTTGGAACTCCCGTAGTGTGCCTCTGGTACCTCATCTGTAGGTCATCAACATATGCATCTGGGATATCTAGGGTTAACCTCTCCAGGTTCTCCTCTAGATCTCCCATCTGGTCATCACCTTGGTGAACAAACTGAGCTACTGTTCGCCTGTCCATTGGGGATGATCCCCCAGGTCGTGTTGCTCCAACATCTACATGAGGAAATTTTAGGCCTTGTTACTGCTCATAAAAAAAAACACAAAACATGAAAATACAAAAAAAAAAAATCAACATTTTAGGGTCTTGTTTCTTACCGATGTCTCCCCAATGCGCACTTGGTGGAAGTGGTAGATTAGGGTCACCGCTGAAGTCAGTGCCTGCATATGCATAATCCTCAATCATGAGGATCTGTCTGTCTAACCAATGGAAAAAGCATCATACCTCACCTTCACTCTACCACCTCCCATGCGAGCCATAAGTCTTACCCATCTCATCATATGAGGGTCTCTGACCCTCATCTCTATAAAGGACACTTGGGGCCTCATGCGGGGCACCTGCTTGAAAAAGAAACAAGCTACAATGGATCCATAGTTGAACTGCTTCAGTTCCCCTTTCCAACATTTAGTTAGTTGGCCCGTGAAGACTGGAAGTAATTCCTCTACCTAGTTAAATATAGTGGGTTCCATAGCTTCTATAGCATATAGCACATGTGCTCTGGATGCCTGATGATTCCCTTGGCTTCCTGCAAGCCTCTGCATAGTGAAAAGAACAGTGCAGAGTGCATAATCCACCACTGCCTTTATGGGGATCTTCTTCCCTGACATATTAGTACCAGGCTCACAATAATAGTGTATCAACTCCTAGGTGGTAACATCCCCTCCTCAGGGACCAGTCAATGAAACCGAAGCACCCCGCCTAGACAAACTCGATAGAAAGTAAATATATTCTACCTCTATGGTCAAAACATGGGCTCCCACCTCAAAATACTTATGCTCAAGGTTCCACATGCATAGTATACGGTCTTGTAGGAACTCATGGGATATCATACTCGGGGTGTGGAAGAATTTCAAGAGGCCACAACCTCTTAAAGCAATAATGCACCCCGCATTCCTCTTAGCCAAGGCATCATCATCGTCATGTTTTCGTTCTTTCAATATAACCATTTTTTACCAGATGAAACCTATCAAAAGCAACAAATGAGCTAGTCAAAACCATATTCAACCATCAGAATCATCAAAAAACTTTTATTTGGGCTTGCTCACTTGGTTTTCTAACCTCACGGCTGGCACCGCCTGTCCTCCATGTGCACAGAGTGGTGGCACCACCTGATGGAAACTGAACAAGGGCATTTTTTATCGGGCACTGCCTGTCTTGTAAGGGGCAGGAGCAATGCCCGCATTTTGGATCTAGGGCTTGTTCAAAGACCCCATAAACCCAAGACAAATAAAAAGTGGACACTGTTAAATGAAAGGACAAGGTTTTAGCATTTACCTACCTTTGACGGTGCTTGAAATAGATGGTTGATGCTCTTGGAATATCCGACTGAAGATTGAGCTCCAAAAGTCTCCCAAATACTCTCACAAATTGGTAAATAGTAAAATGAATTGTTTTTACTATTCAATTGGCTTTTAAATGTATTTTTAGGATTTTTCACATTATTATTAATATTTTAAATCATTTTGATATGAAAACAACTTTTGATATAGTTTATAAAGTCATTTATTTGAATGTTTAGGAGGATAATGAACCTTTTTAAGTTTTGCAGGGATGTAAAAATGAACAGTAGTGTCTATAGAGGAGTTTGTTTTTTACTTTTTCGTACTTCCACAAAATGGAAAAAGTCCCCGAACATTTGTTTTGACACTTTGGTCATGCTCTTAGAACTTAGTATCAAAGTTCCGAGTCTTTTTCCAATTCTTTTTAGGTTCGTAAAAACTTCTCATCATGAAAAAGAAACCTAATGGAGTCTCCTTTAAACTCTTTTCGGACTCCCTAAATATGAAAAGATTGTCAAGTACTTATCTTCTTCATACTCGTAAAAGTATTTGAAGAGTCATCTCTCTGATGGTAGGTTATCTCTTTTTCAATTCATATAGACTATTTATGAAAAAGGAACACTCTAGCCAATCATGACTGGAAGAGTTCTCTCAGGTATTATTTTATACTTTTTCGGGCCTAAGAGACTAAATCATACGAAAAAGGACCCTTTGGAGTTTTCTTTCGTCTTCATTCAGACTCTGTAAATACGAATGATACTGAGTTTGCTTTCATTGGACTCATTAAACTAAACACTAAGAGACCCGTTCAGGTAACGAACCCCTCCTTTCTCAGGTTCATGAAATATATGATAATGGATTCATCTTCAGACGAGCTACAATGGGTATTTGCTACCCTCTTTGGACTTGTAAAAACGAAAAGACGCACTCATCAATCATGATGGGGAAATTAAGGGAAGGGAATCATTTTTCAAATCAAATGGTATTTGTTTGTCACCTTTGAACATGGAACTTGTCTTCATATCATTCATTCAATTGGATATTTAGCTGACTTACAAGTCGATCCACTTTCATGATTCATGTCACTCCTTTGAGTTTTTCAAAAGAATGCATTGTCCAGTCCTATTGTGTGTCCATATATTTCGTTCATGCTGCCAAGTATTTTGTTGTGCCACCCGATTTTCAAAGGAAAAAAGAAGTTTACCTCTGCAATTAAAACAACCTTTGTGTCAGTACTTTTGAGTCAGTCCTATGGTTACATTATCTACAACATTCCAGAACTTTGTTCCAAGTTTCATGTTGTCGATGTGTGATTCATCATGGCCCTCCTTCGACGAGACTATTCCTGTCGACATTAACTCATCATCTAGAAAATAGTATTAGAAACAAATTTAGTACCTTGAGATCTGTATGCCTCAATGACAGATTCTCTTGCTCTCAACCTAGGATCGCATCATTGACCTTTAATCGAAATATTCCACTGGGTGTTCGACATCAAAACATCTATCCACACTTAGTAGATTGTACTAGGGTACCTTGGGAATCATTGACATCAATGGTGATCTCCCTCGTACTTGTTAACAGTTCACATCATTGGTCGGTAATCAAGTGGTTTCTACCATGTTCGACTCTAGATCCTTGTAATTACATGTGTTACAGTTGATTTTACCACACATGGTGGATCACACCTTTATGGCCTTTCCTATCCCTTTGCAGACTCTTTAGACCCCATGGACCATTTTTTTACCTTTGATGTTTCCAATATCATCCCTAAAAACATGTCTTATTTTATATACACGGCTTTTAAACCCATTCTCGTCTATATACGCAGATTTGACCCCTAAACCTGCGTACATCGGGATGTGTGCAAAAGGCCAAATAGTTTTGGAGTTTTCCTTGATGTGGATCCGAGTCACTTGTCTCTTGGGCTTCCATATGCCTTGAGATCACTCAGATTTGACCTTCCATTACCCCATTGAAGCACTATATAAGGAACCCTTTGGATACATTGAAGGGAGAGGAATTGAAGAGAAAGAGAACTATAGTCCATTGTTACCATAGCTTATACTTGATTCTGCATCCCTTTGTCCATTGGAGCACTTTGTGTTCTTCCCAAGCTTGCCTTTGCTTGTGAGCTTGCTATCGAAACATGGAGGATTGAAGTGGTGGAGGCCTAGGTGGAGGACTCAGTTTCTCCAATTCGAAGATGTACCGACAGAGGTTGTCACTATTGTAATCTCTATTTTATATTAATAGAAATATCTTTTCCTGTCCAATAATGTGTGTTTAAATGAGTATTGAATCCATGGATGATTTTAAATGCTTATATGTTATTGATTATATATGCTATAGTAGGTCTAACACAATTATATATAGCATGCTTGTCTTGTTTGTTGAATGTTGAGATAGCAAATTACTTATACAAGCGAGACTGGAAAATCTCAACAGGGATCTACATCAACCGTCTGGAATAAGGTATGTATCAAGATCCTTTAGTGTTAGATATTTGGTTTTTCTTGCATATAGGAAAGGATTGATTTCTTTGGTTAATCAGTCTATTATGGTACCCCAAGCCATAGGAAGTTTTCTCCGTATTAGAATTGGTGACTCCGCTGAGTAATCTGTTACAGATAATTTTACCACACATGGTGGATCACACCTTTATGGCCTTCCCTATCCCTCTGCAGACTCTTTAGACCCCATGGACCATCTTTTACCTTGGATGTTTCCAATATCATCCCTAAAAACATGTCTTATTTTATATTCACGACTTTTAAACCCATTCTCGCGTATATACGCAGATTTGACCCCTAAGCCCACATACATCTGGATGTGTGCAAAAGGCCAAATAGTTTTAGAGTTTTCCTTGATGTGGATCTGAGTTACTTGTCTCTTGGCCTTCCATATGCCTTGAGATCGCTCGAATTTGACCTTCCATTACCCCATTGAAGTGCTATATAAGGAACCCTTTGGATACATTGAAGGGAGAGGAATTGAAGAGCAAGAGAACTATAGTCCATTGTTTCTGGAGCTTATACTTGAGTCTGCATCCCTTTGTCCCTTGGAGCACTTTATGTTCTTCCCAAGCTTGCATTTTATTGTGAGATTGCTATCGAGAGATGGAGGATTGAAGTGGTGGAGGCCCAGGTGGAGGACTCAGTTTCTCCAATTCGCAGACGTGTCGACAGAGGTTGTCACTATTGTAATCTCTATTTTATATTAATAGAAATATCTTTTCCTATCCAATAATGTGTGTTTAATTGAGTATATAGTCCATGGATGATTTTAAATTATTATATGTTATTTCCATATATATGCTAGAGTATTTCTAACATAATTATATATAGCATGCTTGTCTTGTTTGCTGAAAGTTGAGATAGCAAATTACTTATACAAGCGAGAGTGGAAAATCTCAACGGGGATCTACATCAACCATCCGAAATAAGGTATGTATCGATTTCCTTTAGTGTTAGATATTTGGTTTCACTTGCATATACGAAAGGATTGATTTCTGCGGTTACTCTGTTTATTGTGGTACCCCAATCCATAGGAATTTTTCTCCGTAATAGAATTGGCGACCATACTGGGGAGTTCCTAGTCATTTCCTTTGGGGCTTTTATCGGCATTCAATGTTCTTGAATTACTCTTATTTCTCTATTTATGAGTCGGGTCTGGGGGCATGTATGTCTGGTAGTGTCTGATAGGAGTAAAGTCTATCTCAGCTTGTCTGTTTTACCTTCTTTTTATCCCTTTTTCTTCCTATACATGAGTTTTTGCTTCACAGTCGCATGTACATGCAGGTTTTACTGGGATTTCCGCGTATATACGCGGGTTTTCTGCACACAGTCGCGTATGCCCTGAGTTTTGATTTTTAGGGGAAGATTAAGTGTTGCTGGGTGAGTTTTGATGATTACTGAGTCTCCTTGGATGTTTCTAGAATCTTTATACAACTATGTTTCTGACCAGAGACGTCTTTTAGCTAGAATTTTTTAAATGTTCTTGTCATTGCATTTTCTATTTTTTGTTTTGGGATTAGTGCATTAGGTCTCTTTTACCTTGGTGCTTTGCTTGAGTACTTTTTGATAGTGCTTGCAGAGTATGGGGGTGTTAGAGTCATTATTTTGCTTCATTATCTCATTTTAATTCAAAAAATACAAAAGTATTTTCTTTTTGCAACATGATGCATTTTTGCATTTTGCATGGTACTTGCACTAGGTTTGCTTGGAATATTATTAGTCATATTTTCATTAAGGAATGACTGCATTTTTCATTTGAAGGATAATTTTGCATTTCACGTAGTAGCATACCTCATTTTTCATTTGACATAGTGCATTTGCATTGATTGTTAGGTGTGCATTTTACTTCTTGTTGCTTCATAACATCATTACTTACACGGTCATTTACCATTTTGAGTAATAAGCCAATTAAAATCAACGCATAATAAAAAGAATTACACTCTTTTGTTTTATAGGGTGCACCAACAAGATTAGGTTTTAGGGTCTTGGAATAGTTTGTTGTGAGTAAATTCTCCAAGACCACTAAAAAACAACATGTATGTGTCTGTCCAAGTGAGAGTGTGAAATTCCTTGGTATAGTTAGTGTTTCTCAGGATCCTCCTCTTACAAGGGAGTTAAGCACGAGGCAGTGTGAGTGGTTATTGATTGGGATGACCCCTAGTCATAATTAAGTAGCACCGAAGATATTTCAAGGATTGTATTCATATCTGGGGGCTCTTTCAAGAGTTTCGGGATTGGCTACCTTGCCTATACGGTTAATCCCACCTGCGACTGTCCACCTGATAATTGATTATATTGAGGTGACCTTAGTTGTCTTACCTAGGTTATAGAGGGGGTACTTCACAGAGGTTATTCTGCAGGTGTCCCGGCTAGGTTGGGGTCGGACAACACAATTTCTATATGCGTTGAAGCTGAGGGCCACAATAATTGGTTACGAACCTCTGCTTGTTGTGTATGGGAGTCTCAATCCTCTCCTAGGAGAGACACACCTACTTCATTCAGGAGCTCACATATCCTACCCTTGCTTTCTTGTGATTTGTCTTTACATTATACAGGTGTATGCTCTATGCACGCTAGTTTTCCTAGGGTTTGCGTAATTAGATAAAGTATTTTTCATTTTTTGAGTCATTGTGGATTCGGGTGTGGCACTTCGCCATTCTCGCCATTTAGCAGAACTTTCGCCTTCCACATCTCCTCTTCCTTTGGGAGAGAGAAATAGACTGTCTGGGTGGACTACTTATCACATTGATTCACACACGATGGGAGATCATGAGAATGAGATTCTTGAGTTGTCCTATCCACCTCAAGAGATTGGGGAGGAATATCCTATTCCTGTATATGATTATTCACCTGATATACCTTCACATTTTGGTTATGATCCCTCATTAACTGGTCACCGGTATTGGTTGTCGGACGATGAGACTCACCATGAACCCACAAGCACTAGTCATGTTAGTTATGGCATCTCTGATATCCCTGCACATGATCTGACACATCATGCCGAGTCAAAAATTGAACCTATCACTACGCCTGGGGGCATTCCCATTGCTTTCTGTGTGGAGAGATTTGGGAGCACTAGCCACATTGCACCTTCCATCCTGGCGGTGGAAGCTACCTCACATGTTCGTCCTAGGCCTAATACTAGTAGTGATATGCAGATACCAGAACTGAGACGAGTGACCATAGGGAATAACACTTATATCCCTTCACATGTCCCTTCGTCCTCTATTCCTACTCCTTCGAACGCATTCCTGACAACCCTTCCTCCCCCTCATTCATGTGGTCCTTCGGGTTGGAACATTGCTACTAGTCATGTTCATACTGCGGCTACTCGTACAATAGTTTCTCAGGGTCAAGCATCTCTTGTTGTCTCAGGAGGTCATATTCTTGTTTCTGGATCATCTTACGGTCCATTGCATGGCATTCCTCATATCCCTACTTATGGAGCTTCTCATGGGATATCCCATGGGACATATTATGGAACTTCTCATGCACCATATTATGGTCTATAGTATGGACGGAGTTATCAACCTTATGGGTACGGGTATCAACAACCTGCTTTCTCCTCTAATTATGGCTTTGTAGCACCACCTAATCAAGGTTCACCACAACATAATGCTTCCATGCAGCCCTATACGGGTCAAATGGGAGGAGGATATTATGGCCAAGGTCATGGTATTTACAATATTCATCCTTATATGAACCAAAACTATTAGGTAGCATGGAATAGACCGGATCAACATAGGCTCCCTTTCCTCGCAACGTTAAATTTACCTGACTTATTGAGACTAATGAATGATCCGGTATCTTATGACCCGGCTTGGACGACTATCCCTACCAAGATTTCCTCAGACATTCCCAAATTAGAGGGCAAACCAGGAGAATATCCTAGTGAACATGTCACTACCTTTCACCTTTATTGCTCTTCCAACTCTTTACACGATGATTCTATCCCTTTGAGGCTATTTCAACGCACCCTCACAAAGCCTACAGCGAAATGGTACATAGAGTTACCAAAGGGGGCATTCGTTTTGTTCGATGACCTTGCTATGACTTTCCTCAACCACTTCCAGCTACCAGTGAGTTACAACGTTGGTACATAACTCTTGTCAACATTTTGGTAAGATAAAGCCACACATATCTCGGACCATATCCAAGAGTGGTGTAGACGAAAGAGGTTGATTAAAGATTTCATACCGCCGGAGTTTCTCCTTGAGTGGTTCTTTAAATCGTTGATACCTTATATCACGAAGGATGTTTCTACGTCTAGATTCTAGAATGAGGAACGAGAAATTTTTAGGGCACAAGAATTGGATTTGATTTATGCTCAATCTAGGCTATTATATGAGATCATACCTAACGCTCTGCATTCTAGTTTCGATCCTAAGATCAAACCTAGACCACATACCGATGGCATTGTGGGATGTACAAGTGCCAAACCTACGGACTCGGTTACGAACAAGTGAGTCAATTGTCTATTAACAAATCCGTGTGGGGACAAGCTATGGCTTCATCTCAACCCACCCAAATGGCGAATGTACTTTTTGTGTAATTGTCGGACCAGAAGGGCAACCAGTAGCCTGGAAAGAATAAGAAAAAGGGTAAAAACAATCATAAGGGTGGGAACAAGAATGAAAACTCTAATTTTAATGACAAGAATGAACGTAATGTTAGGGGGGACAAGCAGTCTAAATGTAAGGTTAATTTTCCTTGCAAGTTGTGTAAGTATGACCACCTCACTCACTTGTGCCTTCGTATGGAAGACGCCTCGAGATTCATAGCATAGGGCCCAACTGTGCTAACCAATCCTTTACCCCATAATCAAAATATGAACTCAAGGACCCATGATCCTCATTCTACATCGGGTGGAGATCAAGATCTGCCATAAGATAGTACTGGTCATTGTTGCATCAATATGGTGCCTGCTACTAAGGTTGTGACTCGTGCGAAAGACTATGGTTCATTGCAACCAGACCTGGGGAAAGAACCTCCTTCTACCGAGAGTTCGTTACATATTGAAAATCCTACGGATAAACTTGAGAGTGTGCCTCACATTCCTAAGGGAGTCTTAAAGCATTCGGGGTACAATCCTAATTCCCAAGACGCCTAGAACTATTATGTTGCCAAGGATTTGGGCCACACTCCTTGTGCGATGTCTGCGCTTGAAGTTCTTTAGAGTTGTCCGTCGCAAAGGAAAGCTTTGCTTTCTACTCTTGGGGTGAATGATGATAACTCTTCTTCCGTTATCAAATTTGAAACCATGGGACTACAGCCTCGCTTGCCTTACTATGTGTCTCTCTTGATTCATGTAGAATTTCTTAACATGACCATCAAATGCACTATGATTGACGAAGGCGTTGCTGCTTCCATGATGTCTTTGTCATGTTGGAAGGGTTTGGGTTCTCTTGAGTTGTCTAAATACGCTACCATGTTGACTGCCTTTGATGGTAGATTATTTTGGCTGCACATAATTCTTCCTTCTCTTTAAGGTCCATTTGGGAGGGAAGACCGCCACGATCGAGGTCGAGGTGGTTGATACGCCCCTTGATTACAATATTTTACTGGGTCAGAATTGGATGTAAAGTATGCAAGCTATAGCCTCTTCTCTATTTCGAGTTGTATGCTTTCCATTTAATGGGAATATTGTTAGGATTGATCAAACATCATTCAAAAATTTGACCATTAGTGCATCGTCGAGAGCTTCGATCCCGATTATCGACCACTCTCAGCTGGAAACTGGGAGTGTGGGTGTAGGTATGTATCCATCCCTTATGGGGACATTTAGTTGTCCTGCAACTGTCCTTATGATTGGATCTAGTTTTGATGGGGATTCATCTTCATTGAATTCAGTGTCTTTTCACACTTCCCATATTGAAGATCCTTGGATTCTTCCTACACCGAGTCTTTTGAATAGACCTATCGAAATGGACATGCCGTTTCCTGCAGCTATGATTGCGTATCAAGCAAATCTGGATTTTGTTGTAGAGCCTAGTCATTCCTCTTCATGGACAGAGGAGGAGGACTCGTATGTACTTCCTACATGGGAAGTTGAGTCCTCTCATGCACATGACTGCCTTGATAGTGTTTTTCTGTCAGATGAAGCTATTATTGAGGCTATGTCTGGTGTTGAGCCACCCTGGGAATATTTACATCATAGATCTTATTTTCTTCCTGATCTTGACCGTTTGGAGCATGAGGACTTTAGGGAGATTCTTAGTGAGAAGATTGGTAGTCACGTGGTTCTATTAAGCTCTCCTGGTTAGATGGTTGATGGGAACATGGCGAACATATCACCTACGATTCCTATCAATATCTCCCACGATCTTGGCAAGATAGAGAATGTCTATATTGGGGAAGAATGTTCCCATGCTGAGATTCAAGAGTATATCGAGTTGTTCAAGGAATTTCGTGATGTCTTTGCTTGGTCATACGAAGAAATGCCAAGTATCGGCCCTCACATTGTTGAACATGAAATTAAAACTTATCCCAATGCCAAACCTGTTCGACAATGTTTGCGTGCGGTGAATACTAGAAAATCACCTACGATTAAGGCTGAGATAGAAAAGTTGTTGAAATCCAGCTTTATTTATCTTGTTCCCTTGATGGAGTGGATTTCAAACCTCGTTCTGGTTAATAAGAAACAGGGAGCGATCTGTATATGTACTGATTTCCACGATTTAAATCGTGCATGTCCTAAGGATAATTTTCCCACACCATTTATTAACTAGATTTTGGATGAGTGTGTGGGAAGCGAGGTATTTTTCTTCATGGATGGCTTTTCCAGATATAATCAGATTCAAATTAAACCCAAGGATCAACACAAAAACTACATTTATTTGTCCTTGGGGTACGTTTGGATATTGGAAGATGCCTTTCGGTCTTAAAAACGCTGGAGCCACATTTCAAAGGGCTATGACCTTGATTTTTCATGATCTCATATCGATTATTGAAGTATTTTTGGATGACCTAGCTACTCACTCTCGGCTGAGAGTGCGTCATTCCTACCATTTGAGATTAGTATTCGAAAGGTGTTGCCACTACCAGGTTAGGTTAAATCCTCATAAGTGTATCTTTTGTGTGAAGTTAGGTCGCTTGCTAGGATTCATTGTTTCCAAGGAGGGTATAAGATTCAATCCCTTAAAGGTTGAGGCAATACTTCAATTGTCTCCCCCGATAAATATTAGACATATTCAATGTTTGCAAGGCATGGGAAACTTCTTACGAAGATTCGTGGTTAAAGGCTTTATGCATCTTTTGAAGAAGGACACTACCTTTTGCTAGGATGAGAGAGCCCAGGAGTCCTTTGATGCTCTTAAGTGAGCCTTAGCATTGGTCCCCGTTCTTAGTCCACCCGACTATAGCTGTGACTTTCTTATTTATGTGGCCACGTCCATGGAGACGATTGGTATGGTTTTGTTTCAGGAGGATGAGGAGCTCCATGAGCATGTCATATACTATTTGAGCTAGAATCTTATAGATGCGAAAATCCGTTATTTTCATGTGGATAAACTTGCCTTAGTTACTGTTCATGCGGTTCAAAGATTGAAGCACTACATTCTTCTGCGCTAGACCTTGGTTGTAGCTCATGTCAATCCATTTCAGTTCATCCTCACTAAAAGGATGATTAGGGGAAATTATAATAAATGGATTCTTATTTTGCAAGAATTCGATCTCGAATTTGTTTCAGCGAAATCGAAGAAATCGTTAATTTTTGCGGAGCTCATTTCTGATTTCCCAAGTGAGGAGGAGGAGATTTATGAAGATACGTTTATCGATGAGAATATCTTTCTTATCTCAAATTTGGATCCATGGCATGGGGATATTATCGTATATTTACAAACATTGAAGGTCCCCACTCACCTCTTACAAGATGAGCGATGACAATTACGTCATGTATCTAAGAACTACCTTATAGTGAATAATACTTTGTACCGCCATGGGGTAGATTCCATTTTACGTTGTTGTTTAACCCGTGAGGAGGATGAGGTTGTGTTGAATGATTTCCATGGAGGGGCGTGTGGTGGTCATTTATCTAGGCTTTCTACAGCCTAAAAAATATTGAGAGCGGGATATTTTTGGCCGTCGATCTTTAAAGATTGTGTTAATGCGGTCAAGAAGTGTCACCCTTGCTAGGTGTTTGCATGCAATATGCGCTCACATCCCGCCCTGTTACATCTGATTATCACCACCAGTCCCTTCACCAAGTGGGGGCTTGACTTCATGGATTGTAACCCAGCTTCAGCTGGGGGGCATCATCATATTATAGTGGTTGTCAATTATTTCACAAAATGGGCTGAGGTTATGCCCACGATTAAATATGATGGTGAGACAGCCGCGCATTTCATATTCAACCAGATTATTACTCGGTTCGGTATTCCGAAGGAGCTAGTCACTGACCATGGTAGGCACTTTCAGAATCGAATGATGGAAGAGTTGGCCTCGAAGCTAAGGTATAAGAAGGAGCACTCCTCTTCTTATTACCCTCAGGCGAATGGACAGGTTGAAGCAGTGAACAAATCACTTAAGTCCATTCTCCAACGAACCATCGTACAAAGCAAAACAAATTGGAATATCATGTTATATCCTACTTTGTGGGCATATAGAACTGTGGTTAAGACTGCCACTAGTTTTTCTCCATATCAGCTCGAACATGGGGTGGAGTTTGTCTTGTCGGTTGAATGCAAAATCCCTTCGTTGAAACTATCTATAGAGCTTTTATCAGACACTTCCGCATTCGAGGAACGTTTGGTCCACTTAGAGCAGCTTGATGAGCAATGCCGAGATGCTTTAGTGGCTCTGGAGGTGAATAAATGTCACGTTAAGATCCAGTATGATAAGTCTGTCCATTCGAGGAGGTTTAGTGAAGGAGATTTGGTCCTTTTATGGGATCAAGCTAAAGAACCCTTGGGGGAAGGGAAGTTTAATCTCATGTGGCATGGTCCTTATGTGATCAAACGTGGGTTAGAGAAGGGCGCCTATGAGCTGGTAGATTATGAAGGGACATCCTTGGCAGGGATAATTTTAGGGGCGAAATTTAGCCCATGGGCTATTTTTCCATGTTTTTATCCCCAAAAAAATTCACCATTTTGCATTTTTTGAAGCCCTGTTTCGCTCAATTTTGATGGGGTAAATTTTTTTCATCCTAAAAATCACCAAATTATTATATAAACAATATAAAATTCTTGGAAATTAAAATATTTTTTGAAAAATATCGCCAAACATTTTATAGTTGGCGTTTTAAGAATTGGTAAGATTTGCCAACATTTATACACTTCTAAATAATTATGGTTCCTTAAAATCATCCCTAATCCTTGGCGGAGCCTAGAAATGGGCTCTATCTTAAAAAATACTATGCATGTTCTTCAGCCAGGGCTGATTGTTGTATGTTATTGTACAGTTTTTTTGCATAGTTATATTTTTTTATGGTGATCAGGTTTGTTGATTAGCTCGTTTCTTATGGAAAATGTCAATGGAGTATTCTGTTTACATAGGATTCACTGATGGTGCTAGCCACCACACTCAAAACTCAGCCTCTGCTGCTTGGGTGATTTATACTCCTACGGGTCAGGTATTATCTTCAGGAGGCGTATGTTTACAACCTTCTTTGAACAATGTTGTTGAGTATAGTGCCATTATCGAGCTATTATGGGATGCCATTTCACATGGTGTTTTGTCCCTTGAGGTATGTCTTGATTCACAGTTAGTAGTGTCACAACTTAATGCCTTGTATCAGGTTAGGGATCCGACATTATTATGAAGATTCTTATGTGTGAGATTGTTAGAACGGAAATTTGACAACACAACATACATACATGTTTCAAGAATTTAAAAACCAAGTTGCTGACTCATATGCTAACTATGTGTTAGATTGGCATTTGTTTCATGGACTATAAGCACATCACAAACATACATTTTTACACACATGTAAATAAATAAAATCGATCATCATAAAAAATTTTCATTAAACATCCAAAATGTGATGTCATCATACATAAGTGTCATAATACAAAAAAAGGGCTTCTGAGCCACCAAAATATAATACACGGTAGTACAAAAATGAATCACTCTCAAGTCTCTAAGCCTGTGAAGGAGGAGGGGGGTTTTGATTGTGGTAGCACACCACGGATCTAGCTAGTCGTCGAAATAACTAAACCCATGCTCATGGTACCCCAACCACTTGACGTTGCATGGCCTCAGGAAAGTCCTCGACTTGCGCCATGGGTACTTTGTGTGTCAGCCGTACAAAGTTTGTGTGGATGCTTTGGAACGTCCGCTCTACATCCACACCCATGATATCATTTGCTCTTCCCCTTCGTCTATGATGAGGGAAGCCGTCAAGCCACCATGGTCCAACATCTGGATACATATGACAGATTGTCACTATGTGTCGTCACACAAAAACATGTCTTTTGAGTCTATATATAAAAAAAAACACAAAAAATATTTAATAATTCAAAAAATTAAAAAGAGGGTTGGGATTCGTTACCAATGTCACCGTATGCTGATCTGGGTGGTAGGGGCATGTTGGGATCTCCTCAAAAATCTATCCCTGCATAAGGGTATTTATCGATGGAAATAATCTACCGCTGCCACCATGGAAAGAAATCAGTTGGGTAGGGGTTGGAAACCCTACCTCCTCCTAGTCTGCGCATAGCATCTTTCCAACGTCATTGGGCCGGATCTCAAACCCCGTGAGGACGAACATCAACTCTAGGGCTGAGCCTCAGAACACACTCGAAGATGAACGTGCTCAGTATACTGCCAAAACTGAAGTTTCGTACCCTGCCCATCTTGCAGTCACTAAGTTGTTGTTTCATGTTGCTCAATAGCGCAATGCTCTAATCGTAAACTATGGGTCTCATGCACTCCACTGCATAGAACATCAATGGCCGTGAGGCCTGGTGGAGTGAGGCTAGCCCTGCTATCCTGCCAAGTTCTAGTAGTATTTCCTTCAAGCCTAGTACCTGGTTGGAGTTTGTCAGGATCTGACTCCCAACCTTCTCCATGTCTCAAAAAAAGTATACTGTAATATACTCATCAATGGTGAGGCCACCTCCAAGCCCACGAGAGCATAGGTTCACCACCTCTCCCCATCGGGACAATCCTGTAATGAAGTATATGTCCTCCACCTCTATAGTGAGGGACATCCCATCAATATGGAAAGACTCTGAGTCAGGGTCCCATTAATCTACTAGCATCTGTAGCAGTCTTGGTTTGTCCCTTAGGCTGCCAAGACACCAAAAATTGTATATCCCACATGCAAAAAGAGCTTGTTGAGCCATCAAATCACCCTGTACAGCCTCTTCTACATCTCCATGTTCCCTCTCCCTCCATTCTAGAACCATCCTACACATTAAAAACAATTTTTGGTCATTATTTCACCTAAAAATTCATGTGCGCGGCCTCATATGCGACTGTTTGCAAAACAGCCGCATATGTACGTGGATTTGGGCAGTTTTTCCACGTATAACCAACCCTATATGCAGAAAAAAAACCCCAATTTCTGCGTGGGCCGAAAAGACTAATCTAGACTGGCCTAAAACTAAAAAATTGACCATGGAAATTAATAAAATTTACATGAAAATGGAAGAGGAGGACATGAGGAGTTACCTAGAACAAGCAGTGTCGAATTTCGTCAGACGAAGCTCCCGAAAATCGCGTTTGAAGTTCTGAGCTCAAATGGGTAAAAAGTTTCAAATGATATGTAATTTTTTAATTTTTTACTATTTATAGAAAATTTTTGAAATTTTTGAAAATTTTTACGCCCTTTCTATAGTTTTGGACTGTTTCTGACTATTTTGGATCGTTTTGGACTAATCTAATGATGTAGAAGACCGTTTTGAGTGCTGTTTCGACCATTATTTTGACCCATTCATGTCGATTTCAGGTATTATGTCTAAACTGGCATATAGGTTAGATGTCATACCCGTTTGCATTTTGCATGACCTTATGACCATTTCATGATAACCTTAGGTACAAACCCTTTCTATCTTGTCACAGAACCTTCTTGATATTTTAGAAGTGACATGATGTGAATGGTAGAGCTTGACCATACATGGGTGCCCTAGTTAGCTCCTTTAATGCATTTGGTGCCCATGCCGACATTTTTTCCCTTTAGGGTGTGGGAGTCCTTTGTATAGTATCGCCATATCTTTGCATAAGAGCCTCATACTCCTCTTAATCTTTTTGCTGGCATTCTTCCCCTAAGAATCCCTTATGTCAAGTTGTAATTGCATTATCATGCATTTTTCCGACCTCATTGAGCCTTATGCCGGCTTCCCTGACTTTGATTATCAACCATATAGCCCGAGCTTGTCTCATGTCTAGGCATGCATAGCCATTTTATATATCTTTTGCAGCTTGATTCCCCATTTTTACCAGGAGGGGACCTTCCCCTGAGTGTCATTATCCTACACATGTGTCCTTGCATTGAGCATAGGTATATCACATCAAAAAACTAAAAAGCCGAACAATAAAAGATGTTATCTTTGGTAGCAGTCGAGTCGTGTCTCCTTCCAATAGAGCACTGTATATCACATCCATTGGTTGGGTTAATAGTTTGACTTTAGGAGCTGTACTTGTTTCTCTAAGTTTATCTTTATCGACTGGTTAAGCTTCCAGTCCCTACAGAGCCTCTGTCGATGCCTCTTGTGTTGCAGAGATGTCCCAGTTTTGTATATCAAGTCTATCATGCCTACATTCAGTCACCATTTTCCTTTATGCTCTTGTTCGAAGGAAGTTGAAAACTGAGTCGGCCATTCCTCAGTTATCTTGACTTTGCATGTCGGCCATTCCCGGTACTGATACTGGTTCATGCACATTATGATCGAGTCCTTTCACATTATATAGCTTTGCTGAGTACCTCTTGTGGGGATGCCTTAATTCCCTCCTTCCAGCGGATTTCATCCCATCGACTTCAGATCATTTATTCTGGGATAGGAATCTAGAGACATTTTTTGAGTGCCTTAAGACTTGTAGTCATCAGTGCCAGGTTCTCTCGCCATAGACAGTTTTTGGGAATACATCAATGTCCCCTGATCGATGGATCATTTCAAGTGTTCGACCTCAACACCTTTATTCACACTTGTTAGTTTACACTCTAGTACCTTGATTCCCATTTTCATTATCGGTGGGTGATCTCACGTCTATTAATGATATACATCAATGACTGGTAATCAGACGATGGACTACTATGTTCGATCTCGACACCTCTATTTGCATAGTAGGACATGTACTCATAGCGGATTATGTAGAAGACCTTCCAGATTGGTGGAATTTCATATATGCTATCTCCTTGATTGTGCCAGTGTTCATGAGATTTCAACTCTCATAACTTGATTCCAGTATATGTTAGATGTTTATAGCCATTGTGGAGATCTTGATCCATTATATATCTTCATCCTTCATGGAGATCACAATCCTTTGTACATCTTCATCATGGAGATTCTAATCTATCTATATTGTACGTGGTGATGACCACACATGTCATATTTTGTATAATTCCTATTCATGGCCATTGTACTCTTATGTATCCATGATTGTTATATCTACTTGCAGTTATGTGCAGATTTTGATTATTGTGTTGTACTATTGGATGGATGGTTCTTCCACCTGGTTCTTCATCACTCCACTTCTGGGATGGACTTATAATGTGTTTCAGCCATCGTATGACCCCTCTGACCTCACACATTAGTGGGCATTTGTTATAGCTGATTTTACCACACATGGTGGATCACACCTTTATGGCCTTCCCTGTCCCTCTGCAGACAATTTATACCCCATGGACCATTTTTGTACCTTTGATGTTTCCAAGATCATCACTAGAAACATGTCTTATTTTATATACGTGACTTTTAAACCCATTCTCGCGTATATACGTGGATTTGACCCATAAACCCACGTACATCGGGATGTGTGCAAAAGGCCAAATAGTTTTGGAGTTTTCCTTGATGTGGATTTTAGTCACTTGTCTCTTGGCCTTCCATATGCCTTGAGATCGCTCGGATTTGACCTTCCATTACCCCATTGAAGCACTATATAAGGAACCCTTTGGATACATTGAAGGGAGAGGAATTGAAGAGCAAGAGAACTATAGTCCATTGTTGCCAGAGCTTATACTTGAGTCTACATCCCTTTGTCCCTTGGAGAACTTTGTGTTCTTCCCAAGATTTCCTTTGCTTGTGAGCTTGCTATCAAGAGATGGAGGATTGAAGTGGTGGAGGCTCAGGTGGAGGACTCAGTTTCTCTGAGTCATAGATGTACCAACAGAGGTTGTCACTATTGTAATCTCTGTTTTATATTAACATAAATATCTTTTCCTGTCCAATAATGTGTGTTTAAATGAGTATTGAATCCATGGATGCTTTTAAATGCTTATATGTTATTGATTATATATGCTAGAGTAGGTCTAACACAATTATATATAGCATGCTTGTCTTGTTTGCTGAATGTTGAGATAGCAAATTACTTATACAAGCGAGAGTGGAAAATATCAACGGGGATCTACATCAACCATCCGGAATAAGGTATGTATTGAGATCCTTTAGTGTTAGATATTTGGTTTCTCTTACATATAGGAAAGGATTGATTTTTGTGGTTACTCTGTCTATTGTGGTACCCCAAGCCATAGGAAGTTTTCTCTGTAACAACATGGATAGAATCGTACTATGTGGAAGACAAGACAAAGACCCTGGGTATTTGTTATAAAATCACTCATAGCTTTCTCCCCAGGTTGCGATGAAGTATATTGTATGAAGTACCAACATGGGCCCACATTTTGTATGGTCGTGGCTATGCTCAAATTTGCGTTTGTATGACATAGATCTGTGTTGTATGTCTGGTAGCTATGTCCAAGTTTGATTCATTTATCACATGGATCTACGCTGTATTCTAGTAACCATGTTCATTATTTTCTCCCATGGATCTTCCTTGTGTTGGTCTGCAGCCATGGTGAAGACACATTTGCTCATGAGTCAAAAGTATTGATGTATTGCAGATGCCTTGTTGGTGTTAATCTCCAATCAAGCTGATTCTTGCCTCGAAATGATAACTTGCTATATCAAATCTCTCTCCTATCGTATCCCTCTAGCCTCATGCTTTGGGAGGCATTCTGTTACACCTAAATCTCGTCACCAACATGTGATAAGATCCTAAACATCCATGTTTTCCCTCATTCTCAAATATTGAAGTGAAAAAACCTTGCTCCAAATGTCAAATTTGCACATAAAAACCAAGCACTGCTTTCACCCTTAAGCTCTAGAGCGGTACCTTCTTTAGCACCGCCTGAGTTGTGTTGAAGATAGGTCGCGGCACTGCCTTTACTCTTTTTTTGAAGAGTGGCTCTGCCCTATCACCGCTATGTCATCAAGAAGCAAGAGCGATGCCCTTAGTAAAAAGTGAAAAAGAGAAGCTTCACGAAGCTTCTAGATCAAAAGATTCATGGGAAGCCTTATCCCTATTCACCTGGTTCAGTTGAGCTCGATATCCATGCTTTGAGGATCTCATGTCCACCTCACCCACCAAAATATCAACCATCCCTATCCATTTGAGGCCTATATAAATAGGCTCATACCCCATGGTTGGGGAGAGAGCAAAGTCATGCTACCATTTTGACATTCTCGCCTGATCCATCAAGAGTGAGCATAGAAGAGCAAGTTGGAGCTATCGGGGATAAGACATCGGTTTTGTGGAGGAGTGCATCAACACTAAGGCACAGGTTGTAAACTCTTTCATTATTTATCAATGCAAAGTTGGTTTTCTTCCCATATAACTTGTCATGTATAATATTGCATGTTTATTATTGGATTCCTTAGTCACCAATATAGATCTATAGATAATACTTTGGTACTTTTGATCTTTTGTGTTTGATGTGTTTTGCAGGTATCTTCTTGGATATTTTTTGCCATAGGTGAAGGACCACATCAATCTCTGAAGATTGTATTCCATGTGTCTATAGTTTCTAGGAGAAGTCTATCAGCCTTGTTGTAACATATTTGTTCTAGATCTGAACCATTCAGACCAGAGGAACAACTTCTGTCTACAAAAGGTGGGAAATTCTTGACAACACACATACTCCCTTAGTATTATTGGTTTTGGTGTTGACAAAAATAAATAACTATGAAAAGATATAGGAAAACCTAGAAGCTTACATTTTTTCACATTACACATTTCATTTATCATGTACACCCTTAGTATGATTAGTTTTTGTGTTGAACAAAAAACGATAATTATAGGAAAATCAAAAGTATTTGGATTACTAGTATGTTCATTTATCATGTATTCCTAATCATGTTCATTTATCATGTACTCCTTTAGTATGATTGGTTTTTGTGTTGAACAAAAAAAATGATAACTATTGGAAAATCAAAAGTATTTGGATTACTAGTATGTCATTTATCATGTACTCCCAATCACGTTACACATTTCATTTATCATGTACTACCTTAGTATTTGGATTACTATTATGTTCATTTATCATGTACTCCCTTAGTAGGATTGGTTCTTGTTGAACACAAAAAACAGATAACTATGACAAAATCAAAATTATTTGGATTACAAGTTCACATGATATTTTTCCATCACTATGTTATAATTAATTGAGAATATTGAGAAAATTAAAAAAAATTAATCCATTGACGTACCAACTTTGTATTGTTTTTATATTCTATTTTTATGTTTGAGGAGTGCTACCAACTTTTTATTGTATTGTATTTTGTATTTTTATGTTGAGGAGTTTGGTAATATTTTTATGTTTGAGGAGTGTTACTAACTTTGTATTGTATTCTATACATCATTATTTTATAATTAATTGAGAATATTGAAAATATATAGGAAAATATAGAAGCTTACATTTTTGCACATCACACATTTGACACATTTCATTTATCATGTACTCCCTTAGTATGATTGGTTTTGTGTTAAAAAAAACCATAAGTATGGAAAAATCAAAAGTATTTGGATTACTAGTATGTTCATTTATCATGTACTCCCAATCACATTACACATTTCATTTATCATGTACTCCCTTAGTAGGATTGGTTTTTGTTGAACACAAAAAACTGATAACTATGAGAAAATCAAAATTATTTGGATTACAAGTTCAGATGATATTTTTCCATCACTATGTTATAATTAATTGAGAATATTTTCAAAAAAAAAATCAATCCATTGATGTAGCAACTTTGTATTGTTTTTATATTCTATGTGAGGAGTGTTACCAACTTTGTATTGTATTGTATCCATCACTATTCTATAATTAATTGAAAATTAAAAAAATCAATCCATTGATGTACCAACTTTGTATTGTATTTTGCATTTTTATGATTAATTGAAAATATTGAAAAATTAAAAAAATCAATTCATTGATGTATCAACTTTGTACTGTATTGTATTTTGCATTTTTATGTTGTTGAGTTTGGTAATATTTTTATGTTTGAGAAGTGTTACCAACTTTGTATTGTATAGTATATATCATTATTTTATAATTAATTGAGAATATTGAAAAAAAATAAAACATTCAATCTATGTTGTATTTTTATGTTTAAGTTTGGTATTATTTTATAATTAGTTGAGAATACTAAAAACATCTTTATATTATATAGTATATATCATTATTTTATAATTAATTGAGAATATTGAGAAAAAATAAAACATTCAATCCTTGTTGTATTTTTATGTTTAAGTTTGGTACTATTTTATAATTAATTGAGAATACTGAAAACATCTTTATATTATATTTTACTAACTTTGTATTGTATTTTACATTATATTGTACTAACTTTGTATTGTATTTTTATGTTTAAGTTGATATTATTTTATAATTCATTAAGAATATTGAAAACATCTTTATCTTGTATTGTACCAACTTTGTATTGTATTTTACGGGACATCTTTTAGTTGCATTTTTATGTTTAAACTGATACTATTTTATAATAAATTAAGAATATTGAAAACAATTGTATTATTTTATAATTAATTGATGCTATTTTATAATTAATTAAGAATATTGAAAACAATTGTATTATTTTATTGTTGAAAACATCTTTGTATTGTATTGTATTTTTATATTTAAGTTCGTACTATTTTCAATTGTATTATTTTATAAATGGTATTATTTTATAATTAATTGAGAATATTGAAAACAATTATTTTATTGTTGAAAACATATTTGTATTGTAATGTATTTTTATATTTAAGTTGGTACTGTTTGTATTGTATTGTATTTTTATGTTTGTATTATTTTATAATTAATTGAGAATATTGAAAACAATTATTTTATTGTTGAAAACATATTTGTATTGTATTGTATTTTTATATTTAAGTTGGTACTGTGTGTATTGTATTGTATTTCTATGTTTAAGTTGGTACTGTTTGTATTGTATTGTATTTTTATTGTCTTTTTATGTTATAATTAATTGAGAATATTGAAATTAATTGTATTATTTTATTATTGAAAACATCTTTGTATTGTATTGTATTTTTATATTTAAGTTGGTATTATTTATATTGTATTATATTTTTATGTTTAAGTTGCTATTGTTTGTATTGTATTGTATTTTTATTGTATTTTTATGTTATAATTAATTGAGAATATTGAAATTGAACCCTCCTTGAGGTAGATACAGATTCCAATTCTAAAAGGATTTTCAATTCGGCTCTGGCTGCCTCGAGCATCACGTTTGGCCACTAAAAATTTGATTGCAGGACCAAGATTGGAGTTGAACCTGCTCGGCTCTGCCTCGAGCATCACGCTTGGGATCGATCCAGCGTGGGATTGCTGCATGCAGATCGAAAGATCTGTGCTGGACCGAGCTACTTACGCTAGATAGCAGTGAGATCTTGCAGCGTGGAGAAAGTTTTGTAGGATTTCTGCAGCTTGCACTCGCTGGTGGTGGGCAATGGTCCCTCCCCATGTGCTCTTAGGATGGATTGGATCGCTGGTGGGGCAGACCGATGGGTATGCCACCAGATCTACGCTCTGAGGCCTTCAACCAGCTCATCTCCTCCCAGGCTAAAAGATCGGGCAAAGGAATACCTCTGAAATTCATCAAAATACTTGAAGATGTCCCTGAAGTTTCTCTCCCTCCAGAAGAAACTATGCAGGTTTCCCTCTCCTTGGTAGACCGAGCTCTAATTGGGCAATTCACGAGTCTCTGGCCCTCACCAAAAACCACGGACAGCTAGGTCCAAAGAAACTGGAGACCCCTAATAACCAAAAATGTAGCATCATACTCTGTTGGAAGAGGATTCTTTCTGTTCGACTTCGAATCTAAGGAAGATAAAGAATTAATCTTCAGGAACGGGCCCTATTTCATGGGACCGCAGGGCCTCTACCTCAACGGGTGGACCCCGGATTTCGATCCCGAGGATGACACCCCCAAAGCTGTCCCGGTTTGGGTCAGATTACCCAACCTTCCCATGCACTGTTGGAATCCTAAATCCCTCCAGGCTATAGGGACCGCACTGGGGAAATACATTGATATGGCTAGTCCAAAGGACCAATACGCATGCACTCGAATATGCGTTGAGGTGGATCTGGAAGCTGGACTGCCAGAGGCTCTAAAAATTTCAGTGGGGAACTAATCCCACTTCCAAAAGCTCGACTATGAACAGCTTCCGTTCAAATGCAGAGGCTGTCAAGAATATGGGCATTTCATCCGGAATTGCCCCAAAAAAACGGAACCCCAAAAGGATAAAGCGGAAGGTTGGAAAAAGGTTAATAGATCAAGAACTAAAAATCAAGATGGGGAGACCTCTAAGAAGGGTGAAAGCAACAAAGAAGTTAGATCTATTCCTCTTGAAGGATCCCAAGAAACCCCTAAGCTCAAAGAAACTAATGAACCAAGGGATGAAACCATTGAGGCAGAAGAGAAATCAAGTAGTGGAGATAGCAAAGAACCAGAAGTAGCTCCCCTAGACCAAAAAGCCATGGATCATGATAAAGAACCAGCAATGACCAATGAATCAGAAAGCATGGGGAATTCGGAGGAAGAAATTGAATCAGAAGAAGAAGAAGAAGAAGAAGAAGGGGAAATAGAGTTGACCACCCCGAGACTGACCAAAACAAAAGGGAGGAAATCCAAGAAAGAAGCAAGGGAACAGGCGACCTATAAGGATAAGTTGCAAGGATCCCAGCTTACCCTGGAAAAACTGCTAAAGAACACGAGAAACACCCGTCAGCAAGGGCATGCCCAGAAAGGGATGCCATCGATCTCTAAATGTAAATAATGAAAGTCCTCTCCTGGAATTGCAGAGGTCTCGGTAGAAAAAGCAAGGAAGAATATATGTTAGATCTAATCTCTCTACATCAACCAAACATATTGTTGATCCAGGAGACCAAGATCGAGGAAGATACATTCCTCTATGTAAGTCAGAAATTTTGGAAAAAAGGAGGCAAAGCCGCTATCAGCTCAAGGGGTGCCTCCGGAGGCATTGGGACTCTATGGGATGACAAGAAATACGAAGCTGTTGATATCAAGTACAGCTCTTCCTAGATCCTCACACTGCTGAGGTAAAAAGAAATGAATACTCTGGTAAGACTCTTCAACATTTATGCACCTAATTCTTACGCTGAAAAAAAAGTGCGCTAGAACCTTCTCCGGGAGGAAAGAAGCAATTTATTAGGTAACATAATTCTGGCAGGGGATCTAAACATCATTCTCAACCAAGATGAAAAAAGAGGGGGCTCGCTGATCAGAGACCCCATCAGAGAAATCGTTGAAGATACTATGTCGGAATGGGACCTTATGGATGCTAAGCCTGCCTCAGGAAATTACACTTGGAATAATAAAAGGATTGGGCCCGGGCACATTGCTTCCAGGCTAGACCGCTTCCTTGTTCAGGACACCTTCCTCCTTCTTGGACTGAATCTTTCCTCCAAAATATTACCATTTGGAGGATCAGATCACAAGCCCATCCTCCTTGAGATGGTGTCGGATAAGAACCTGGGGCCAATCCCATTCAGATTCAACCCTTTGTGGGCTTCTCACTCTGATTTCCTTCAGATCATAGCGAATTCTTAGGCTCCCCTGGTTACCGGATCCTCCTTCTACATCTGGGAGGAGAAATTAAGGAGATTGAAGAAAGCTCTGAAAACTTGGGCCAAATTGATCCCCGCCCCCAACTCAAAAAAACCCAAGCTGCCCACGAGCTGGAACTCCACCAAACCAGCATGGAAAATAAAACGGTGGTTGTCTCTGATATTCAATTTGAGACCAACTTGCAAATGAATCTCCATGCAGCATGCAAAGAAGAATCAGAGTGCTGGAGGCAGAAGTCACGCTGCAAGTGGCTGAAAGATGGAGATAGAAACACAGGTTTCTTCCATAAATTCGCTGAGGCCAGAAAAAATATCAACCACGTGCATTAGATTCAAGTTAATGACAGGACAATTAATCAATTCGAAGACATTAAGAAGGAAGCTGCCAAGCATTTCAGCGAAATGCTCACGGCCCAACCCGTTAGTGAAGATGCCGATCTGCTAAACCTCATCCCCAACACTGTCAAAAATAAAGATAATGATACTTTGAAGGAGCTGATCACGTTGGAGGAAATCAAGATTGCTGTAGATGGTATGGAGGATGATAGGGCACTGGGCCCTGACGGCTACAATGTCAATTTCATCAAACTCTGCTGGAATATTATTAAAACTGATTTGTTCAAAATGGTTAGAAAATCCCAGAGATGTACCAAAATTGGTGGCAGCACGAACTCCACCTTCCTGGCTCTAATCCCCAAAGAGAAGGAATCCAAGTCTTTTGACAGGTTCCGTCCTATCTCCCTATGTAATATAGGCTACAAAATCATCACCAAGATTATGGCTAACAGACTAAAACATATCTTGCCTTATCTAATCCCAGAGAACCAAGGTGGCTTCGTAAAAGGCAGAAAGATCTGGGATAATATCATCTTAGTTCAAGAAGCTATTAACTCCAGCCAGAAGAATGGAGACAAAGGTATGGTGGTAAAACTCGACTTAGCAAATGCTTTTGATAGAGTCAGCCACCCTTTCCTCCTCCAGGTAATGAGGAAATTTGGATTTACTCCTGAATTTATCTCTTGGGTTAAAGCCTGTATCAGCAGCCCACGGATAGCTCCGCTCGTAAACGGAAGAGCCGGGCCCTTCTTTCAAGCCTCAAGAGGTCTGAGGCAAGGTTGTCTATTGTCCCCTCTGCTGTACGCCATTCAAGCTTCAGCCTTAAGTTTCCAACTGGAATTTTCCAGGAATGATTAGGAACTCTCGGGTATTAGGATGGCAAGAGGAACAAAAGACATCAACCACGCGCAATTCGCGGATGACACCATCTTGCTTGGAGGAGCCAGCCAAATAATAACTCGCCGGTTCAAGAATGAAATGAATCGCTATTGCCAAGTCTCCGGCAGCAAAATCAATTTCAGGAAGAGCAATATCTATGGCTGGAACATTAATCCTAGGGAAATGCTAGAAATAACCAGGGTCCTTAATATGGACAGGGATGTCACCTGGGAATCCTTCAACTATCTCGGGATCCCCATTTTCAAAACCAACTCAAAGAGTTCAGCCTAGAGACCAATTGTTGAAAAAATCAAAAGAAAAATCAAGGGATGGGGGGCGATCTGGCTTAACCTGGCTGAGAAGGTGGTTCTAATTAAAGCTGTCTTGAACAGCTATCTGGTCTATCAAAGCACCTTACTACTGGCTCCACTCAAAATAATAAACCAGATAGAAACTTTGATGAGAAATTTTCTCTGGCAGGGTGGAAACAATGGAGGGGGGAAAAAATTTGCCTTGGTAAGCTGGGAAACCATCAAACTACCATGGTCTGAGGGTGGCCTCCAAATCAAAGATTTGAGGACCCAAAACTTAGCTATGGGAGCTAAGTTGCTCTGGAATTTGATTGGGCCCAAACCTTCCTGGAGTAGTCAGGTGCTAAATTGTAAATATTTTCCGGGACCAATATTAAGATGTTTGGATGAGAATCGTGAGATAAAGAATGGATCTCCAATCTTTCACATCTGTAAGAAGGTGCTGCCCCACTTCAAAACTAAGCTTCATTGGATCCTGGGAAATGGGAAACGAACTAGACTGTGGCACGACGTGATTCTTGGTCAAAGTCCCCCACATATCCCTCGTTTGCAGACTTGGATGTCAGCGCAGGGTCTCAATTCGCTTTGGGATATATCAGCCTGGGAGAATGCAGACTCAAATCACTGGACAGGATGGAGCCTGCCGAACTGCCCTGCACATTTAAACAATGAAAACAAAATGTTGCTAAATCACTTGGTTGGACTGGCACCGTTAGACAAGCTCACGAAGGACAAACGTGGCTGGGGAATGATCTCTGGCAAGTATTCAATCGCAGAAGGTTATCAAAGATTCAGTGCAAATTATAATGTGCTAGGAAACCCAGAAACGTGGAACAGCCTGTGGAATTACCGGACATTGCCAAAAATAGATATGTTCAACTAGACGTTGTTGCATGGGAAAATACTAACTGGAGAGAATCTGGAGAAAAGGGGGATCGTTGGGCCTTTTCGATGCCCCCTCTGCGCTGAAGATTCTGAAACCATCAACCATATTTTTTTTTAAATTCCCGTACGCTGTCTCTGTGTGGAGAGAGGTGCTGAAATGCTGGGGTGATGAGATGAGCCTGCCGGACAATATTCAAAGCTGTTATCTCAATTGGGGAAAATGTTATCAGGGAGAATTGGAAAAAAAAACAGAGTGAAAGCTTGCTGGATGAAAATCCCTAAAATTATATGCTGGTGCATCTGGAACGAGAGAAATCAAAGAATTTTTCAAAACAAGACTCAGCCAGAATGGAAGACTGCTGTCAAAGCAATTGCTTTACATGGGGAAGTGGTTAGAAATTCAAACATTCCAAGTAATAATGGAAAATTGACTGAAAATGAAAAAGTCTGGTCTCAACATTTCGGCTGCACGTCCAAAGAAAGGAAAAAAATTGGAGGATTGGGACATCAGGATGGACAAGACCCAATTTGAAAACTGGCTTAGAGAAAGGAAGATTTTCAAACTGTTTTTGATGGATGTCGAGATCAAATACTACTGGAATATTGGAATTAACATCAATAACATGGCTGAAGCATACGGGCTCTTGCAAGGACTCAACCAGTTACAGAAGAAAGGGGTGAAAGAGCTTATGGTCTTCGACGATTCTAGACTAATTATTCAGGCCATGAACAGAGGAAAAAATGGTAAGAATGAAAGAACTGCAAGGCTGATTAAGAGAATTCAATCCAAAATCAAAATGGTTAGGAAAATCCATTTCTTCCACATTCTAAGAGAGTTAAATGCACCGGCAGATCTGGCAGCAAATAAATCCATTGCTGTTGGTGTCAATGAACTGGTTATCAATTCGGTTGTAAAAATTGAAATACCTCCATCCATTTCTTCCACATTCTAAGGGAGTTAAATGCACTGGCAGATCTCGCAGCAAATAAATCCATTGCTGTTGGTCTCAATGAACTGGTTATCAATTCGGTTGTAAAAATTGAAATACCTCCTTAGCTCCTGTTACAAGTGTTTAACAGGTGTTTAACGGAAGGAAGCATAAAATAGATATCTTGATGTCTCTAGGATCTTTTCCAGCTCTTTCTGGCTGACTCTTTAATATCATAATCGTTTTTGTTAAAAAAAAAAGTGTTTAACAGGTGTTTAACGGAAGGAAGCATAAAATAGATATCTTGATGTCTCTAGGATCTTTTCCAGCTCTTTCTGGCTGACTCTTTAATATCATAATCGTTTTTGTTAAAAAAAAAAAATTGAGAATATTGAAATTAATTGTATTATTTTATTATTGAAAACATCTTTGTATTGTATTGTGTTTTTATATTTAAGTTGTATTGTGTTTTTATATTTAAGTTCATATTATTTATATTTTTATGTTTAAGTTGGTATTGTTTGTATTGTATAGTATTTTTATGTTATGTATTGTATTGTGTTTTTATATTTAAGTTGTATTGTGTTTTTATATTTAAGTTCATATTATTTATATTTTTATGTTTAAGTTGGTATTGTTTGTATTGTATAGTATTTTTATGTTATAATTAATTGAGAATATTGAAATTAATTATATTATTTTATTATTGAAAACATCTTTGTATTGTATTGTGTTTTTATATTTAAGTTGGTATTATTTATATTGTATTATATTTTTATGTTTAAGTTATTGTATTTTTATGTTTTTATATTTAAGTTGGAATTATTTATTGTATTTTTATGTTTTTATATTTAAGTTGGAATTATTTATATTGTATTATATTTTTATGTTTAAGTTGGTACTATGTGTATTGTATTGTATTTTTATGTTGGTACTATTTTAGAATTACTTGAGAATGTTATATTTTATAATTAATTGAGAATAGTGAAAACATCTTGTATTGTATTGGATTCTTGTATTGTATTGTATTGTATTGTATTATTGTATTGTATTGTATTATTTCATAAGTAATTGTATTATTTTATAATTGTATTATTTTATAATTAATTGAGAATATTGTAACCAACTTTGTATTGTATTTTGTTTCTCCGTATGTACTTTCTACGCATCATAGGAAACTCACAAAGCAAAGCGGTAACAACAATGCCATACTAAACTCAAAAAGCAAAGCAAGCGGTACCAACAGTATATTGCAGAAAACAAACCAAAGTGAACAGAGTCAAAATATAGTGTCATGGCCCAAACCATGACAAATCAAACCTAAGGACAGAACATATTTCTATTTCTTTCACATTTTATTGTAATAAGCACACTGGCTCCATAGCCTTTATCAATCCAAACACAAACTAGCACAGTTAACAGACTAAGAATCTTGCCATGATCCATTCCGATTCTCTGCTGCTTTTTACATCATCAAACGTAATCTCTACCTGTGCGGCCAGTCGGAGCAGCATCGTAAGCTCCAGTAGTACCCACAGTACCGCCACCGAAATTCGTGGCACCGTTACGCGCGTGGCCAGTTTGCACGCTTTCTTCTTTTTGAGCTCTGTGTTCAGCCTTGGCAACATTGGCTTTCATCTCAGCCTCAGATTGTTTGGCATCCTTCTTCTCACGGGCTATTTCTTTATCTGTAGGGTTATGAGCAGTAACTTTCTCGACCTGCATGCATATATAATAACAGCATCCAGATCCCAAATCTGTCACGTTCAATCCAGCTGTATCTATGTACTAGCAACATAGAACATATACATCTTAATCTTAACACTGATCTGTTATGCAGATCGAAATTTATTGAAATAGCAATTTAATGTATGAAAATAAAACATTTTGAAGACTTTTACCTTCTCCTGGGTAGAAGCCTTAGCTTTATCCATCCCTTCGTTGACAGTGGTGCCCAAGTTGCTCATTTTTTCCTTGGCCGTCTGCATCTTATCTTTACTTCTGTATCTGATCCTTCAGTACTGTCGCTATGTATTGCTTTCTGCTTTCAACCAAACTGACTTCTGGACTCGAATAACAAAGCTGCGATATGATATGATGGATTCATTCGGAGACAATGAAATCATAAATAGTTTCGCTTTCAACAAACAAACAAACAGGAGCGTCACAAGGACCTGTCAGTGTGCGTGGGTTTCAAGACACGTTGTGCCCCCGAGTTGATAACGTGTCGAGCGGTGTCACTGTAACCTTTCAAAACCTTCCGCGTGCCGATTCTTCTCATCTGATTATATATTTTATAATTATATCTGGTAGACGCGTTTGGATTGACTTTATAGGATTATATAAAGTATATTTTAAAAACCTATCCAACGTTCTCAAAATTTGATTTCACTCGACATAATGTTTGATAAACCAAGTATCCAATATCTTTACTACATGACATTGATACAAAGCTAGCTCATTGTGTAGCCGTGATTTTTGAACAATGCCATTAATTATGTGCACAGATCTCGCTATTCAAGATATGCTTTAGAATTAGAATTTGAAGCTCAAATGTAAGTAAGTCATATCTGATTTGGATTTTAAATATCAAAATTTGAACAATGCCATTAATTATGTGCACATATGTCGCTATACAAGATATGTTTATTTCATATGCTTTAGATGTCACGTCCCGGTCTTGACCCCGTTACATTAGATGTTTATGATGTATATATTGTAAATGATCATGGTGTGGAGCTAAAGGCCAAGGCCCCGCCATTGATCGACTATGCTATGTTTTGGGATTTAAATTATCACCGATGGT
>LPNX010003866.1:8675-44005 GCA_001517045.1 Pseudotsuga menziesii
CAAAAGATATTGCATTTCCTGATTCAAACAACCACCAACTTCGTCGACAGACAAGAAAATACACAAAATAAGTACGAAACAACTGAAACTCCGAGTAACAAAACACTCGAAGCCCTTTTGCATAATATCCGTCAGGATCCATCGCTCTTCCTGCAAGGATCCATATTGCATGCCTGATTTCGCCATTGTAATTATTTTGTGCGGGTGATACACCTCTCAGATCTTGAACCTATGTAATACATCATTGACATGGGAATAGAAACAGATTCGAACTAAAGACCAAGCCGCCTGCATAGTACGTAAATCACTGGCAGTCCAACTAAACAGAAATTTCCACCGAGTTGCAGTCGCTTAGTTCTTCTAGAAGCATTGCTGAATCGATAGTTGTAAAAACTTTCATTACTCAACATCAAGACGCAATTGTATGCGATTCCCAGTTTCCGAATCTCTAATACGGGGTAAATACAACTTTCCGCGTTGCTGCTCACTTACCATAATTGATCATGAATCCGCGTTCTGCTCACTTACCATATTCTGTTTGGACCCCACTCACCATAGAGTTTAATTTAGTGAAAGCAGCTGTCTGTCAGTATCGATCTTTATCAACCGAGTTGTCTAAAGAGGGGACTTTTTACCTCTTCTTCCGGCTGGTTTTTAACCTCTTTTTAGGGCTGGGTTTTACCAATTTTATGCGATGAATGTTAATGGAATTTTCAAAAACACCGCTAGATTTTACAGAGTGTGAATGTTAGGGGTTTCTCTGTCACCTGATTTCATTTCTGAACTTAAAAACGTTCAACAAACAACAAAAATTACAAATTTTGTAAATTTAAATTCACCAAATTCTAAAAATTACAAATTTTGTAAATTTAAATTCACCAAATTCCAGCAAAAATCAACCTAAAAATAAAAATATTCCCTAATTAGACAGCTCCTTAATTAGACAGCTCCTTTATCAACTGTATCCATGGCACCCGCAAGCGACAAGTGAAAACTGTGCATGACATGTTTCGTCCCGTGTTTTCTTGTATGGCGGCGAAGACGTGTAGAAAGTAAAATTCACGTGTTATCGGCAGACAGAAATTACAGGAAATGTAGCAAATTGATGACAGCAAACGAACGGTCCATACTTCATTGATTAATCGAATCGAAGTAAAATGTCCGTTTGATTGTGGCTAAGCCGTAAAAATTCGTTGGAAGATTTTACGAGTGATTCAAGTTTGATTGATATAAATTACAACTCATATTAAACTAGCATAGTTATAAGTAGCGTTTACATGTAATAAAAAAAATAGAGTGATAGTAAATCTTTAATCTAGATAGGTATAAGTAGGGTTTGCATGTAAAAAAAAAAGAAAAGAATGATAGTAAAGCTTTAATCTAGATAGGTATAATTAATTACTTAGTTTTATGAATATATTTAAGTATTAAACAAAAACTAAAAAAAATGCACATCCACATAATTTGTTGTTGGATTAAGTGGGATCAAATTTGTTTTATTCTTTATATTTTTCTAGTTAAACTGGTTCATTTATAGCTAGTTACATATTATTACCAACATTCTTTTTGCTATCTTTATAAATATAAAATAAGTGATAGTTGATAAATAGATAACAAAAAGAATGCCTGTAATAACACGTAGCTACTAGTTAACTATAAATAACTTAGACTATATATATATATATATATATCATTCTTCTAGTTATCTGTCTGTTATCAGCTATAAGTTATCCATGAGAGCTACGAGATATCCATTCATCATTCATCAGCCACCAATTATATATATATAATTGTATCTTAATCTGTACATGAAAAAGCATAGGGCTGTAATCCACCCCAAATCTCAAATAAAAACTTGTATCAACTTAATTATTCATATTAATAAGAAAAACCAAAAACATCACCCTTTAACTAAAACTTATTTAAATCTTCATCAAAGAAATTTTTGTTGGATACTTGTTATTCTTGGCTTTTAATCTTGTTGATTACTCAAACAAATTTAAAATCTCATTGATTTCTCAAACAAATTTAAAATCTCAATATGTAAATACCTATCATTATAAAAATTAAAAATTAAAAGAAATTTGACATGATTTTGGTTGACACCACATTACCACAACCATGCCCTTGAAAGGAAGGATGTAACTTGGAATTTTGATAATTGGTAATGTACTATTTCATTTTTCATTTTATTTTAATTCAATAATTTTAAGGATTCGTTTTTACTTTACTCCGTACTTTTGTTTGTGGTAGGTAAAATAAGAATTTTTGGTTAGTACAATTTTGGAATTTCTATCGTATATAAGATCAAGATGATAGAAAGAAAATATATTTTAATTTTTGTAATAATGATTTTGATTGATAATCTTTTTGGTACTAATGATTTTTATTGATAATCTTGGACATTATAAAACCTATTATTTCCTTTAATTACTTTTAACTATTTTTTTTGTTTTGGATGATACAACCTATTAAACCTATTATTTCGTTTAACAAAATTAATTACACTATTTTTGTTTTAGATGATACAAAAAATTGTTATTTATTCATCGTCTATATTATTTTATTCATGTTTTCAAAAGTATTCAAAGTGGAGTGTATTGCTTCAATTTTAGAATTATAAATATATGATGTTTTCAAAAGTATTCAAAGTGGAGTGTATTACTTCAATTTTAGAATTATAAATATATGATTTCGAGTAATTATTTGTAAGTTGATAATTTTTCTTATTTATATGTAAATTGTCTTATGATTAAAATATTAAAATGCTCTTTACAATATATGAATGATTATAATATTCTAAAAAGTATATGTATAAGTGTTTTACTTCAATTTTAATATAGAGTATGTAATAGGTTACTTGCTAGGATTATAAATATGTGTGGTTTTATTTTTTTTAATTATTTATCATTTTTTGTAATTATTATTTTTTACTTAATTATTTATAAAGGGGATACTATTTATCTTATTATTTATGTGTAAAAAGTTATGATTATAATTACATGATAAGTATTTTTTTTTAGAGTTTGAGGTGAAATAGAAGTATATTTTTTTAGAATGTAGAAGGATAAGACAAGTGTATTGTCGCACTCTAAATATTTTATAATTTTGTTCGAATATTTTTTTTTTAATCTGTAACTCTTAGTTGATGTATGTATAATCTGTAGTTGATGCATAGATAATGAGCATTGATAGATAAGTTAATAGCCCATTTTGCTTAACTTGAAAAATGCGGATAATAATTGGTAGATGAGCTATAGCCAATGGATACTTATAACTATGAATGGAGAACAAGTAACTTATAACTTATTCATAACACTTAACTTAATGTATATCAATATTCATAATTGTTCTTGGAGTAAAATTATTAAAATGCTATAAGTAAATATATAGAATTATGAACCCATTAAAAAAATACTAAAAATAATCAATATATTTTATTATTTCCTCAACCAAAAGAAAATTAAATATTTTATTATTTCCTCAACCTTAATTGAAATTAATCAAATTTAATTTACTTTATAATTTTAATGAATTTTGTTTTATTTTTCAAATATATAAATCAAAGGCACATGTTTTTTATTTATTTGTAAGTATTTGAGATGTGTTTTCATCCATACAATGGATTTTTGTTCATTGTATTCTTAATTGATTATTCTCTGAATTATGCTTTGGTTTAAAGGCATGTGTGTTTGTGCTCTTTTACATTTGTTCCCTTTCATTTTTGTTCATTGTATTCTTAATTGATTATTCTATGAATTATGCTTTGGTTTAAAGGCATGTGTGTTTGTGCTCTTTTACATTTGTTTCTTTTCATTTTTGTTTATTGTATTTTTAATTGATTATTCTGTGAATTATGCTTTGGTTTAAAGGTATGTGTGTTTGTGCTCTTTTAAATTTGTTTCCTTTCATATGTGTGATAGTAAAGAGTATGATCAAAATCATTGGTGAATGTTTAAGACAAGGTTAACAATTCCTTTCCATAGGTCAAGGGTATGATCAAAATTAACAATTCCCTTCCATAGGTCAAGGGTATGATCAATAAATTAACAATTCCTAGAATTAGGATATCCAGTAAGCAATAAAAGATATTCATTTATTTGCATTGGAGGACTAGAGGTAAAGGGAATTATAAGGTACTACACTGTAGAGAAGGAAACTTCATTATTAGTTGTGTAGCACTCAGAGAGGAAAGTGTGGATACTTCAAAGTAGATTGTTGTGTATGGAAGAATTATAGTGATATTGTATTGGTTTGAGCTATAAAGGTCGGTCTATGTGAGAGAGTTCAAGCCCTTAGGAATTCATTTTTTTGGCCTCATATACCAACTTATGTGTGGTCTTTGTATAAGTGTCAGGTAAAATACTACTCATATGAAACTAATTAATTGTGGCTTTAAAATACAATAAGAATGTTATTATTGGTGTTAGTTATTCCATGATTTATTTATGTTATTAATTGTAACATGGCTTCCAAATAGTGCACAATGAGTGATTAGGCATAGCGTTGATACCTTTTGCTTCCTTGGTTGTTTTTCATGAGTTTCTTACCTTATGCGTAGGTGGAAGAAAGTTCCTTTCACTTTCCTCATTCCTACGCTCTGCACCTCCACACTCACCTTTTCAAGAATTGGCCAAGTGTTGGAGAAACAAAAATTGAGAAATCAACTAAATGTTGGTTCAAATCCAGGTTCATTGCTACACTGAAATTTCATCATAATCATGATAATGAACCACGTGCCTTCAACCTTTCCGCAATCCATGAAGTATCTTGATAAAAATTACCTAGAAGATGAGAGTCATAAGATTTTTCCCTTGAAAAAATATTGGTTGAAAACATTGTTGTAGGTTGTTATCTGACAACTTAAGACACTCTTCATTGTCACGTTTCCTTATGGTAGTTTGAGACAATTTCGTAGGTTGATTTTATGTGGAGTGTGACACCCCTAAATTATCACAAATTGCTCTTCAATGGGGTGTGGCACTGTCTGCACAAAGGGAAAAATGGGAAGTTTCGAGAAGCTTCTAGAAAGAACCCCTCGTGGATGCTTATCCCATCCGATTTGGGTGGATATAACTCACCTCCATACTCCTTGAGATCTCTCCTTATCCTCCATTCATTCTTTCATATCTTGCTTATCCCTTTTTCCCTATAAATGCAACATTCACATGGGTGAAAGGGTAAAATGGATATTAGCTAGATACTGGAGGAATTGTGTAAGCCCTTTGATATTCACTCCTTTGAAGTAAGGTGACAAGTAAGGAAAGTGTTCATTGGAAGGGATCACCAACACTAGCTATTTTTGGTTGTAATTGTTTCCTCATTGTTAATGTACATCAATACAAATTTATTTTCTCATAAATGATGTTCATTGTCATTTATAGCATTTCTCCTTAGACATTTGCTTAGATTAATCAAGTTGTCTTGTAGCTTTCACGTGCTCTTGTTTACTTTGGATCTTCCATAGGTTATGTATTCAATCTAAGGGGCAATACTAGTAAAGGTATGTGTTTTCTTCATCTTTAAGTAATTTGATCGGTCTAGAGGAGGGTGTGTTTTTATGTGTTGTTTTGTTCTAGATTTGAACCATTCAAACTAGGGAGTTTGGTCTTTGTTCCCATCGACCAAATAATCCTCAAACAATATTGGGAATTCCACTTGGGAGCAAAATGTTCTCTATATTTTCCTTTTTTATACTTAGGGTTTTCTTGATTTTCCCTTATTTGACCTTGTAAATGTTTTTCTTGATTTTTTACTTCAGATTAGCCATTTCACTCACCGGGAAATCCATATTTGACTCTTATACCTTTACTCCACTAAGTTCTTTGCGTTTTTGGAACTTGTGCTCATTTAAAAAAAAAATCACCTATCCCACTCTGTGTGAAGATACCGTGTGAAATTTTTGCACCTGGGCTTTGTTGTTCCTGCAACACCCTCTCTTGTCACACTAGTGTTAACCTGCAAACTACAACACTGTGTAGAATTTTTTTATTTTTAACTAGGTTTCTTTCTTAAGTATTGGACTGGGTTGTTCCTTATTATTTTTCATTGTCTTCCATGGTTGTATTCTTCTCTAGAATTGGTTTTTGACTTCTTTTTTTTCATCATTTAGAAATTGAAGTGTGGTTTGGTGTGATAGTGATCTATGTTGTCTTGGGTTTTTTCATTGTTTCCTTAGATATCTTTAACCATTGATATTTTGTAGAAGTATATTGATCCTTTTTTCTCCATAGTGATTCAAAGAAAATTTTTGCTTTTGTCTCTTTTACTAGATTAGAAATACTTGAAAAAAAAACTTTTGTATTAGTTTTCTTCAAGTTGTTTTTAGGTCTTGCATTCATATAAAAAAAAATTTCATAAGAATTTGAATATTTAAAGCAATATTTGAGTGTTCTTTCTTTGGATCTGCATTTTTATTGGAAACATTAATATGATCTTTCTCTTTGGAGCTTAGAGATCTATTTTTTAGTCCTGTTGAAAAGATAGGAAACAAATAAAATTTTTGAATTTTGGTGTGAAATTGAAGGATTTATTTTATTATATTTTCAATTTTGTTTTATTATAAGGATCTCACATTAAGGACCTTCCTATTCACTATTGCTTGGGTTGCTGGCATCAAGGATACACATCATGTAACTAGGGCTCAAATGATGTAGGCGATAGAGTGTATGGAGCCTACGATTTTTAACTGAAGCAAGGGACTTTTGGAGAACGTGAAATACAATTTAACCAAATCCAGGTACTGAGAACGTCTGGTCATCTACTCTTCTATAACAACACATCCCATAGTGATATCCCTGGAAATGGGTGGAAGAAGCAATTTTCTGAACCAATCATCTAATAATTGATTCAAAATAGGAGCCTTGATCAACCTACATCACCTTCTCCACTCATGTATGTGATCATAAATGTCTGTGGACGTGGATTGTCGAAATGAGTTCAATAGGTTTGTACCAGTATCATATCTAATTGGTAGTTGAAAATGTGTAAGGAATGGCATCGTGAGGGAATTAAAATCCATATAGGAGTGTTGTGGAAACTCAATATACCATTTTTCTTCCATCCTACTGAGAGTTCATTGGAAGAGTCTCAAACGTATAGAATTATCCATCAATGAGATCGAAGAACACCGGAGATGGAAATTCATACTATAATTCTTTGGGTCTTCCCCAGGTTTACCATCAAACTTGGGAATGTCCAATGGTAGTTCAGCCAGTATGGGGGGCTATAAGGCATCATGCAAAATGGGATTGTTCATAATTTTCAACATGTCAGGAAAATCCAACGTTTCTAGAAAACGGAATTGTTTATTAGGTTGTGTGTATGGATAATATTAATGCGACATAGGAATTTTCATAAGGCCATGTAGTGGTTGTGGTTTCATACTGAAACCATATTGACCACCCGCACAATACTATTGGAAAGGTGGAGGATTCTGAATCGTAGGGTTCAAAGGTTGAGAAGGAGAAACTCATGAGGGGACATGAACTGAAGGAGGTAATTGGGCCATTCTCCCTACATCAAGATACTAGCTACCTACCATGGGTGGTTGTCATTTTCCCCAAGCAAGTAGTTGTTGTTTCTCCTGTGAAATAGATTTCACTGCAGCTAAAGGTTGACCATTCGCTATGCTTGGCCCTACAACCAAAGGTTATCCTTTAGTCATAGTATGAACTACAATTGGAGATTGACCTTCAACTATAGTTTGAATTCCAATAGAAGTTATATATGAACTTCCTAGTGAAGCATTGAAAGTAAATTTTTGGTAGTTTGAGTAACTATCGTGGTACTACCAGCTTAAGGAGAAGAGTGTGTACCTATCCTAGTAACTATAGGATATGTAGTGACATCAAAATTAACAACCAAGCTAGAATGGAGTCCTAAAGAACCACTGAGGATGTCACTTGGTAAGAGGGATGGAATAGTTCTAGGAGGATGGTCTCGGTGTGTAGTCAACTCCATAGACAATGATTGAGTACCACTCATGTAACCAAACTTAGAAATAACTTGTCCTAAAGTGTTTCCCTATAATTAGGCGGTTAGACCAAAGATAGTTCCTACCGGGTCATATGGTGGAGGCTAGGTTAACACCCAATCTGTGGGTGCAAAGAGCCCTACAAATTACATATGGAAAGATGTATCATAAGAAGAAGGATGTTCTACTAGTAGAGGTCCTAACAGATTAGTAATTAGAGGATTTGCTATGGGAATGGACTCCCTTTCTCCTTTAGTAACCTGTATTATTTCTTCTTGTGGATGAGGCACATTCTCAACTTTAGAAGCTAGGTCCATGTCTTGTTCCATGTTTCTTTCATGTGTAGGGATTTGATGATCTTGTGGATATTTAGGTGACGAACCTCATAGTCTATGAGATCTTCTTAAAGCACACTAAAACAAAATGTCAAGTTAAAATCTCTCTCTAAGGTCTTAAGAAAACAATGTGAATAGGTGGGATAAAAGGAGGGACCCTCACACGAGTGTCAAGTTGTCACAACTTGCAATATACTATAGGGTCCAAAAGTAATACTAGGCCTGATTTTTTAGAACAAAGGAGGATTAGGACTATACCCTTGACTGTATTACCCGACTACCTAACAATAAATGTGTAGTGATCTCCCTAAGTATTTTTCTTGGTGTATTGCAACAAAAGGATGACAAAAACATCAACTCAACTGGTTTCAAGATTCTATGGGGGTGTCTTGATATACACAAGTTACATGGAATCTCAAATCCATAGTAGTGTTGTCTCAATGGACAATCGTTTGAATGGGGCCTCCCGATATACTTTAGGTACATGGAAGAAGCACACAATCTCTTGTTTGTAGTGATAACAAGTAATGAAATGTCCTACGTTTAATGACACTGGAACACGTCTATATCCTATTAGAAAAAATTTCTAAAGATTTTAAATTAATAAATGATTAATTTTATGTTATGATGGTTAAGTGGACAAAATGAAGATTTTACTTCACTCAAAAACCATGCAAAAATTAAGTGCAATCCTTTGTTTCGATGGATGTTCTACTTAAGAGAGAGAGAGAGAGAGAGAGAGAGAGAGAGAGATTTACCAAATGCAACAAACCCCATGCACATGCAATTTTCACTTTTATTATTCAATGATATGCAAAACCCAAATTTGAAAACATCATAAAAGAAATCCTTCAATTTCACACCAAAATGTAAAAAAAATATTTGTTTCCTATATTTTCAACAATACCTAAAAATAGATCTCTAAGATATGAAGCGAAATACAATTTTATCCTTCTTCAACAAAACTCTGAGTATTGGTGAAATAAATCATGTAGGAATTTCTAGAATCTCTAGATCAATGGTGGTGAATAGATCACTCGTAAAATATGACATTTCTTCCAAAACATCCAAATTATCACTTTTCTGCACACCAACAACATGATTGGAGAGAGAGGAATCAAATCTCTCTTCAATTCCTTGAGCTTTCACTAGAAAACTTTCCATAAAATTTAGAATAGAAGAATCACTGGAGAATGACTGTGTAGAATGGAAGGAGAATTTTTCTTCAACAACAGATATTTGAATGTCTTCTTCTGGATCAAATATATGAGAATATGAGATATCAGATATCTCATAAAATTATGGAGCAATAGGAGAACAAGTCACTGCAAGGAGACTTTCAACAATTCGAACTGATTGAGTTGAAGATTTCACTTCTTCTTCATCTTGAACAAATTCATCTAAGAGAATAGAGGCTGAAATTTTTGAAGGGAGAACACATGAGGAGGTGTTTGATTCACTCAATCTATCATTTACTTTTTTATGCACACCAAAGTCTCTATCTATATTTCTCCAGAGCTCGAATGGATATTCAACAGATTCCATGAGATAACACATATCATGAGACATTACCATACCCATACTTCCATATGCTCTATCATAGTCATTTAGCTAATATTCTTCCTCTTCTAAGATTCTTTAACAGCTCCAACGACACATCAAGTAGATCATGGCTCTCAATATATGAAACCATCTTCAATTTTCACTCGACGTAATTGAATGGTGATAGAGGAGGAACTAATCTTAAGTCCATTTTGAAGTTGTACCTGCAAAAACGATGCAAAAAAATGAAATTCACAATCATATGTCAGTTCAAGCCCTTCCACCTCGACATGTGCATTTTTTCAGAGTTTGTCACACCTGGATAGACTTCTCTGGACAAAATCCAAAGGGATCAATGTTATGATTCTAGGAATTATGTGGAAACTCAACTGCTTCTGGTGCAGGCATGGAGGTTTCTGAGGTTTTCTGCTAGTCTGAACAAGGCTCTAATACCATGTTAAATTTGAGAACCATATATCTACAAGACAATATGAGAGATATTGGAAAGGAATTATGCAATGTAATAATTAAAATCAATATACACTGAGCAAAGAATTCATGACACAAATTTCAGATAAATCAGACAAGAATTGATCAGATAATCACAACATTAATCTTCATTCATGAATCAATAATACAATGATTATACAATAAATAGAATTTGAATATTGTGGATAGGATACAAATATATCAACTCAAGCTGACTATTTAGCTAACTTATTATGGAAAAATCATAGTTGGAGCCCACTAGTTTAACTATAAATGTCTAAATCAGTCTATAATCAGTTAACTAATGAGGTAGGTGGACAAAAGGAACCACACACCCTGTATGCATGGAAAATTGGTGCTAACATAACTGATTGTAACTGGAGTATAACTCACAATAATTGCTTACCTACCACAACCAACTGAAGGATGTTGCTGGTGGCACTCAGAGTGGGATCCTATAATGTAGGGATTGGTCCCAGAGGTACATGAACTCATGCATGAAGATGTAGTAAGTGGAATATAACCTCTAGATGTGTCCCCCATATTCTAGTACAGTGATAATAACTCCCTAAGTTAGGAAAATTGAAAAAATAGACTATATTGGACAAAGGAGGATTACTTAATCATAACATTTCTTACCCATGGTATTGACCCATGGTTTTTCATAGTGTATGGTATTTATCCATGTTTTTTTACCCATTCTCATTTTAAGTTTTTTTGGCCCTTTTTGGGAGGATGGGGGTTATGTTGCAATAAATTCCTAACTTTCCTGTATTTATGGGGGAAGGAATAATGATGTTTTGGACCATTTTTCGTGGAAATTAATTATGAAGGTAAAAATGGAGGAAATAATGGTGGGACTCTGATGTATAATTATGGTTTGGAACATAGAGATCCATGTGGATAATTTTTGGTGTTAACAATTCCCCATGCATTAAAGGTGAACATTGACAGACTTAAGATTGTTGGAGACATTTACCACCATACACACTCTTTTTGGTAAAATTGGCCTAGTTAAACCACTATCCTAAGTATTATTGACATTAATTGACATTAGTGGAGCATTAAATGTCATCATCTAGTCACACCCACACCTACCTTCAGTCAAGGAGGGTAACTTAGCCTTCTCCTACATTCGGGGAGGCTAACTGGAGCACTCTGGGGGTGATCTGAGTGATATTAATGCACCTAATTGCTAACTGGTGGTTACAATAAGTTAAACAAGTCAGTGAAGGTGCCTCCTTTCATTTAATTGATTATTTAGAGATTAATTAATGAACTGGAGTCAACAAGGGCGTCTCCACCAACTTTTGATGTTCAATTCAACTTCAGTTAACCTCATCGGGCTTCATTGGAGTCATTGAAGTGCTAGCATTTGATGGTTGGCTTGTTATGACATGTGTATGATCTTTTTCAGTTGACACTCAGTCATTTATTGCACTCCAGCTTCAGTTAAGGTTTAGTTGAGTCAATTAGGGTTTTGATCAGTGGTTAACTGAGTGTGGACTATGGCTTATAGTCAGTTAAGCTAGACTCACTCATTCAATTTGAATGACCTCCTTGAGGATTCGAATTGATCATTCATTCATGCTTGTAGCATGACATTGTAATTGTAATCATTCATTCTTTATGTGAATACAGAGTGGCTACTATTCCTATAGACCGATTACACCATTTCATGAGTTATTTGTTGATTAATATTTGATGAGATTGATGCTTTGTTCCTAGAACAATATACAAGATTAATATGGTATCAGAGCTTACGGCGGGACGAAGCTCTATATCTCAAAAACAAGCTTTTTGACAGATTTCTGCATGAAATTTGAGCAATAGCTCAAAAATCCAGCACTGCACCAGAAGCCAAGACTTACCACTTAATACCCCAAGTAAAAAACTTGTTGATCAAGATTGCTTGATTGACTATGTTGGGTGTGATGAAAGCCTAAAACATGCAGGTTGTCTGACCTTACATTGCCATTTATGTTTTGATTTTCAAGTTTCTACAGGTGAAGCATTCGCTCCAGCAGATCCAGATGGCCTCCTCAGTAGATCTCTTGACTCCATACAATTTCCACTCATGGAGAGGTGATATGGAGATTCAGCTGCACTCCAGAGGACTCTTTAGAGTCACCATGGACACTGAAGATGAGCCCGATTCAGCCATATAAAAATCAAGATTCTTGAATAAGAAGGATGAAGCCTTTGGTTTCTTGTGCCTCTCTATTTCCCGAGATCTTCTTTTCCATCTTGCGGTATTGAATACTCCAAAAGAAATATGGGACAAATTGGAAACTCTATATGGAAAGCATGATGACTTGAGGGTTTACCAGCTCAAAAATGAACTCATGTCTCTCTAGACCTCCAATTTCGAGACTCTTAATGATTTCTTCACAAAGTTCAAGCATATTGTTTTACTCTTGAAGCAATGCCAAGTGGAGAAGTAGGATGATCAGCTCATCCTCGCCATACTCTCCAAACTCAGGGCTGATTATTTAGTTTTTGTTTCTACATTCCATGCGGGGAAGCTCACAACCCCTGGATGGAAGATGCCTACACTCAATGCCTTCATCAAGTCCCTAACATGTGAACACGACAAGCTTGTCCATATGGGGATCATCAGATCCTCCTATGATCAAGCCCTTCATGTCTCGGGGCCCAAAGATCTGAAGGGTAAAGGAAAGCAGTAGCAGAACCCAAAAAATAAATTTGATGCTCCTAAACCTAAAGTTGAAAATCAGCAGCATGATGAGTCTTCTGGCTTAAGGAAGAATAAAGGAAAAGGGCACCATGGAAAGGAAAAAGTCAAGTGTTCTTATTGTGGGAAGGGATTCCACCCTGAACATGCCTGCATGAAGAAGAAGCTGGATGAAGCTACCTCTCTCCTTGAGAGAAATCACATCAATATTTTGAAAATCTTTTGGAGGAGAGATCAGCAAGTTCGGGAACCACAACATGAAAAAGGTCATGCCCTCATGGAAAGCACTTCAAAGTCCAAAGCACTGTTGATTGATAATGGAGCTTTGAACCACATGATGGCTGAAAAAGACTCATTTTCATCCTTGGAGACCAGCAAATCCATCCCCATCCACATGGGAGATGACTCCACCATCATTTCAGAAGGACAAGGTACTGTTGATCTTAAAAATGGATTTTTTTCAAATGTTTTGTATGTATCGTCTCTGGCATCAAATCTCCTTAGTGTCTATCAGATGACACATACAAGAGTGCCTAAGAGAGTTTCTTTCATCCCAAATGATGTTGAGATAATAGAAATTGCATCTAGGAAACTCATTGCTAAAGGCCTTGCAAGCCATCATGTGAAAACCTATGAGTTCTCTCACTTTATTTCGGATGCAAATCCCACTGCTCTGCTAACTCATGGGAATGAGGTTAGTAGGTTGTGGCATGAGAGGTTTGGCCATATTAATTTCAAATATTTGCAGCAATTACAGAAAAAATCCATGGTTGAATCCCTCCCGGTCATCAAGGAAACCACGGGAATTTGCAAGGGTTGTGTGATTGGAAAACACCCTGAGCACAAGTTCGATTGGGGGAAGGCAAATCAAGCTACATGCATATTGGGGCCAATACATTTTGATATCAGCGGTTCGATGCCTGTCACATCCATGAATGGATCAAGGTATCTTCTTACTTTTATTGATGATTTTTCAAGGTACACATGGGTCTTCTTTCTCCAAAAGAAGTCTGAAGTCTGTGAGATTTTTTTTGAATTGAAGGCCTTGATCGAAAATGCCTCTGGGATCAAGATCAAGATCTTGAAATCTGATAACGGAGGGGAGTATGTCAGTAATGAGTTGTTTCACATATGCTCCCAAAGTGGTATTCAAGTCCAACATTCAATTCCCTACACTCCTTATCAGAACGGAGTAGCGGAAAGGAAGAATTGGTCTCTCAAGGAGATGACCACCTGTATGTTGGAATCCAAGAATCTTGCTGCAAATATGTGGGCTGAGGCCATGCATGCTGTAGCATACATTTAGAACATGTTTCCACACTCATCCTTGAAATGGAAGACCCCTTTCGAAGCATACTTTGGACACAAGCCAGATGTGTTGAACCTACGGGTGTTTGGGTCCACTGCATGGGCCCAGATTTCGCTTGATAAAAGAAGGGATTTGCAACCACAAATCATAGAATATATTTTGATTGGGTATCCTGATGAATCTAAAGGTTTCAATATTCTAGATATCAAGACCAAACAGATCAGCATCGAGAGAAGTGTCAAGTTCGATGAGCCACTTCAGGAGGTGGAACTAGTGAAGGAGAAAACTGCTGAATTTCCTTCCTATTCTATTGAATATTTGGATGATGAAATTGGGGATGATGACCCTAATTTGGATCCTCTGATTTCTGATATCAGTGTGCAGCAATCATCAGATTTTGAATCAGAACCTGAAGTGAAAAATCATCTTCCTACATGGGCCCGACAGACACTCTCCTCCGCAGGAGACACCATTGGAAATCCGGAAGATCCAAGGAGAACCCGGTCTGATTTCCAAAGAGAAAGTATTGCACTCTCTTGTCCTAATAATTTGATGTCCAAAAATTGCTATTTGATGATTAGCTCAGATCCAAAATCCTACTATCATGCTTGGAAGGATCCGAGATGGCAAGTTGCCATGGATGAAGAGATGAATTCTCTTTAGAAAAACACTACTTGGGAGCTAGTTTCTCTTCCTCCAGAAAGGAAAATGGTTCAATGCAAGTGGGTGTTTCAGACCAAGGTTTCTGCTGATGGAAGCACCTGAAAATATAAGACAAGGCTGGTGGAAAAATGTTTCTCTTAGGTCCAAGGTGTGTACTACCATGAGACCTTTGCACCAATTGCAAAAATGGACTCCATCCGCCTTGTTTTGGCAATTTCAGCATCCAAGCACTGGGAAATGCATCACATGGATGTTAAGTCATCCTTTCTACATGGATATATTCATGAGGATATATACATGAAGTAGCCTGAGGGCTACATCACTGATCCATCTTTGGTTTTCAAGCTAAAGAAGTCACTATACGGGTTAAAACAGGCCCCAAGAGAGTGGTATTCCAAGATGGATGCCTTCCTTCTCTCACAAAAATTTCAAAGGTGTAGATCAGATCCAAATGTGTATTTACAGCATTATGATGGTTATATAATTATCATTGTTTTATATGTTGATGACTTACTGATCATAGTTAGCACAGTTGCCTCCATTTCAGCCATCAAAACTGCTCTTCACAATGCCTTTGAAATGAGTGATTTGAGGCTCCTAAAACAATTTTTGGGGCTCGAAATTGAGAAAAATTATGATGGGATTATGGTCAATCAGTCCAAATACATTTCAGACCTGTTATTCAAGTTTAACATGGCTGATTGTAGGCCTGCACCATTCCCTTTCCTTTCAGGGATCAGCCTTGAAGAAGGAAAAAGCACACCTCCCATGGACTGCACTATCTATCGACAGCTGATTGGTATCTTGTTGTACTTGACACATTCTCGACCTGATATTTGTTATGTCATGAATTATGTATCAAGATATATGCAGCATCCTCATGATATTCATTAAAAGGAAGCCAAGAGGATCCTCCAGTATATTCAAGGAACCAGGACCTACGGCATTCACTATGCTGCAGACTCCGAGCTAGAGTTGGTTGGATACATAGATTTCGATTGGTCAGGTGATTCTATTGATCAGAAGTCTACTTTCGGATATGTATTCATGTTTGGTGGTGGCCCCATTTGCTGGTCAAGCAAAAAGTAGGCTTCCATAGCACTATCTTCAACAGAGGCCATGTATCGAGGAGCGGTGAATGCTTGAATCCAAGCAATTTGGTTGCAAGGCATTCTTTCAGAGTTTGATATTGGTAGTACTTTGTCCACTGTCCTCTTTTGTGACAATCAAAGTGCTATTAATATATCCACAGATCCAGTTACCAGGCAGAGGACCAAGCATGTAGAGATCCACATGCACTACATTAGGGAGCTAGTGCATGAAAGGACCATCATTCTGCAATACTGCCCAACTAATGAGCAGATTGCAGACATGTTCACCAAGATATTTTCAGAAAATAAGTTCACTTACCTCCATTCACTATTGGGGGTGAGTTCATCAGGGTGATTCAAACTACTTTCAATGTTCAGCTTGAGGGGGGGGTTTCCCACTAGGTTTTCCCTCTTTTCCTCACTTAGTTTGTTTTGAGCATTGTTTCAGTTTCAGCATTGTACAGGGTGACCTATGGCCTTAGTTGCCGGGGCCCTAGCATTTTTATGCATCTATGTTTTCTAACTCCTCCTAAGTATAGCTTATGGGGGGGGGGTGTTGGAGACATTTACCACAATACACACTCTTTTTGGTCAAATTGGCCTAGTTAAACCACTATCCTAAGTATTATTGACATTAATTGACATCAGTGGAGCATTAAATGTCATCATCCAATCACACCCACACCTACCTTCAGTAAAGGAGGCTAACTTAGACTTCTCCTACATGCGGGGAGGCTAACTAGAGAACTTCGAGGGTGATCTGAGTGATATTAATGCACCTAATTGCTAAATCATGGTTACAATCAGTTAAAAAGATCAGTGAAGGCACCTCCTTTCATTTAATTGATTATTTAATGATTAATTAATGAACTAAAGTCAACAAGGGCGCCTCCACCAACTTCTGATGTTCAGTTCAACTTCAGTTAACCTCATCGGGGTTCATTGGAGTCATTGAAGTGCTAGCACTTGATGGTTGGCTTGCTATGACATGTGTCTGATCTCTTTCAGTTGAGACTCAGTCATTTATTGCACTCCGGCTTTAGTTAGGGTTCAGTTGAGTCAATTAGGGTTTTGATCATTGGTTAACTGAGTGTGGACTATGGCTTACATTCAGTTAAGCTAGACTCACTCATTCAATTCGAATGACCTCCTTGAGGATTCGAATTGCTCATTCATTCATGCTTGTAGCATGACATTGTAATTGCAATCATTCATTCTTTATGTGAATACAGAGCGGCTACTATTCCTGTAGACCGATTACACCATTTCATGAGTTATTTGTTGATTAATCTTTGATGAGATTAATGCTTTGTTCCTAGATCAATATACAAGATTAATAAGGATGACACTCCATGCATGGGCTATGTGTCTTTGTTTATGTATTAGCAGTCATATGTATGTAGGAATCCATGACAAGCTAGTGAACTCCTTGATACTATTGTGCATGTACTAATTATTTTTGTATTTTAATATAAATTATCGATGGATCTTACAAAAAAAAAGGATACAAGGGAACCTTAACATCTAGATGCAAAAAAATACATTTGATTCCTCATGTTAATCGAAAAGACCTTATATTTATCTATTTTTATCGATCACGTTAATCAACAGACATACATATTCATGCAAGTCTCAAAGGAAGTTTCTTTGATCATCAACAGAGACTATAAGTTTCACCTTCAAGTATTGGAATAAGGGCCCTTCAAGGATCATCACCAAAAGTGTTTCCAAAAAGCTAATTACCAACGGGATTTTAACAAACCTCACCATAAGTGTCACCATAAAATAATTGGCAATGAAATTTTAACAAACACCACTATAAGTGTCACGTTATTTGTGGTTCATTCTAAGGCCTTTGGGCCTACTAAGTAGCAAAACCTCCCTCCCTGTAGTACTGAGGTGGGATATCAGAGATAGCTATGGAAGCAATTGGCCACTGATCGGAGAGAGGGATAAGTTATACTAAAAAATTATGCAAAACTCGATCACTTAATGTGTGTTCTATTCAACTCTAATATACATGGAGTGGTATCATGAAAAGGGATTTGGTGATGTGATTTTAACAAACTATCGCCAAAAGTACTTATGCATACATTTTTTTCATAGCCCATCACCATAAGCAACTTTGGTGATGGTCATTAAAGGTCCATCACAGGAGTGATCGTCACAAAACTTATTTTGGGGATGAGATTTAAAAAACTGTCACCAAAATCACTCACATCGATGATTTTTCATAGCCTGCCACCGTAAGTAACTTTGGTGATGACCATTTAAGGTTCGTCATAGGAAAGATCGTAACCAAAAAATAATTTGGTGACAGGATTAAAATAATTGACACCAAAATCTCTAATAGCGACATTTTTTCATAGCTCATCACCATAAGTGACTTTGGTGATGGTCATTTAAGTTCCGTCACACACATGATCATCACTGTATCCCTTTATTCTTGTAGTGTACTTATAATACACATCATATGAATGCAATCATAACTTTTCTATTAAAATGAAAAAAATATTCAAATTCATGCTCACATAATCTTAACTCAAACTCAAACCTGATAACTTAGACTAATGCTAAGTTTGCATCTCACTTTAATATTAATAAAATTATGTACTATGTAAGTGTAATTTGCATCTCACTTTACTTAGAATAAAGCTAAGTTTTCATCTCACTTTAATTTTTATAAAATTACGATCTATGTAAGTGTAATGCTCATCTCACATTTATGTTTATAAAATACACATTATGTAAGTGTAATGTCAAACCTAGTCAAAATTAGTCAGCTTTATTAACAGTATGTAGGTGTAATGTCAAATGTAGTCAAAATTTGTCATATTTTTTAAGGATATGGTGTTGTTAGAGAAAGTGTTCCTATGGATTGGGGTTAAGAGGCCATCAACATACTAGGGGTATAAAAACATGTGCATAAAGTTTTGCAAGCAAATACAAGCAAGGTTTCAAAAGTAAGAAAGGTTCATACCTTATTCACTGGAGGCTGACCCAATTTTTCATATGTCCTCCTCTTGCTCCTCAATCCAAGAGACCTACAAAACAAGCCTCAACCTTCCTCAAACCAATTTGACTACATGAAATGAGATAATATTCAATAAAATATGAAACCCTAATATGGTAAACATCATCATGTAATCATATATAGACGTTCAACACATATAACAAATTGATTTGGAAAGGGAAGAGCATGAAATCTTTATTGATAATAGAACAAGTGCAAGATATACCTTCTCCTCATGCAAGGCACCTCGTGAAACCTTTGATTTGGATCTCTTGCCTCTCCTCTCCAAGAATCTCATCCCCCAAGCTCTGCAACACATGAAGATGGAATCTAGGCAAAAGGTAGGGGCGATGAGAGTCCCAATTTATTCATCATAACAATGAAAAGGCCAAGTCCCCTTTCATGGAACCCTCTCCCTCTCTTATATACTTTTCAGAAGAGTTAGGGTCGAATAGGGATCAGGTAGAAGTGAAAGAGCAGTTCCAAAACCACCCAAACGACCTTAACTTCGATATTTTTCCACTTTTTAATAGTTTTTAGCCTTTACGGGACATACTCATGCATTTACTTCATGAAAGGGGTGAGTGACTCGTAGGTTTTCTTAGGAAAACTCACTAGTGGGTCAAAAAATCCAATTTTTAGAGTATTTTCAAGCATTTTTAGGGGTTGGTGTATTATAAAAAGTTTTTCCTTAGTCTGATACCTTCCCAATAGTCTAGAAAATAGGTTAAATGGAGTTACAAAACTCTATATATGGTTCCTCCAATAAAGGTGTCTTCTCAGTGACTAATATTGTCTTTTCATGAAGTGTCGTCATGCAACGAAAACATGTAAACATCATCATGGACGGAGATGTGTCATTTTAGGATATAAAAGATGCCCCCTAATGTGGTTGGAGGGGGAAAATATAGCCGAAATACATTATAAAAAAGAAACAATTGAGACAAGAATTTGAAGAGATGAAGAATCCAATATCATAGGCTCAAACAAAGGTACTTGAAAGAGAGATGAATGTTAGAAAAAACTGATCTCTGGGGCATACATGTCCATATACAAATGATCAGCATAAAAATACAGGTGGATCCAACATGTGTATAACTGATGTAACTATTATGGTCACACAATATGCAAAAAGGTGCCATATAAAATATAAAGGAGTCATGGCCACAAATGAACTAGGTGGATCCATGCTGAATAAATGATCATAGCCATAAGCATACAAGGTGGATATATGTCTCAGTAAATGTCATATGAAGTGTTACAAGGTCTTACGCAACTCAGGAAATATAAAAAAGATGATGATGCTACTATCAGCACAAGGTCTTCAATCTAAACCGCCCAAAGGTATGAATCCTAACCATGTGAATAAAGGATTTGAGGTCGAACATGGAGGAAACTATTTGATTATTGGTCATTGATGAGAACCGTTAACAAATGCGAGGGAAACCACCATTAATGAAAATGGTCCCCAAGTTACCTTGTACATTCTAACAAGTGTGAATAAATGGTCTTGAAGTCAAACACCTGAAGAATCTATTGAGTATGAGACATTAAGGTATTCCCAATACCCAATAGTGAGGCAAATTGCCAGTGATAACTGCAATCCCCAAGGTACTGTCATAAATGCTAAATATCATTCCTGGATCAAGATGTGTTGAATTCAATAGGAAGAGATCCGTTGGAAGGAAGGCATTAAGGAATCCTCCATCATCCAACATCAGGTAAGTCAGAGACTGATCGAATCTAGAACTAGTACAAAATTTTGTAGAAAGTACTGTCGAAGACTTGATGTAATGAACTGATACTAGGGAATGGCTGACACAAAAGGTCAATTCAACTACATAATGGATAACAAAGGTTTTATCCTTGAAAAGATAGCATGACACAATAGTGACTTAGGCAGCTTTTTGACACAAAGGAACCGACGATACAAATCTACAATGTAGGAGACATTGACATATTCTCCATATAATTGGGAAAGTAACCAATTGGACGAGTAAAACTCTGAGATCAAGCTTAAATCTAAGGACAAAAACTAGAACCCAACTGTTGATAGACTCAAAAGCGGTGCTTTGTTTAAGGAGACAAGACTTGTTGCCATGATACAAAAGACATATGAATGAACTTACCTTTCCCTGTTTCTTGTAAATGTTTAACAAGTCCAAGAAAGAAAACTCATGACCTTATTCAAGGTTGGAAAGCTCAAAGAAGAGAGAGAAGAATTCTTGATAAAGAACTGATTCATGGATTTTACAAGCCTGAATTAGTGGATGCTCGATGGTGTTTTCACAATCTGAGAGTCTGAAAATTCTAAAGAAGACTCTGGGGAGGAATTTTTTTGTAAGGCTAGTCTCCTAAGTCCTAAAATGTATAAAACAATCCAGAAGAGAACTCTCTTAGCTCAGATGAACCAAGGTATGCCATTCTTGTAGTTAGTCGGTAAGGTCCAAAAAAGTGGTAAATTATCAAAAAAACAATGCTCCTTCAAAAGCAAGCAGAACGCTTAAGTTTTAACTAATGTGAAGGGAATCAAGATTATTCAATTCTTTTGTACTAAAGTTTTAGTGAGCATGAAAAATGGAATAAATAATGATGGTAATATTTTTCATAGTTTAAACCAGAGCACGAAAAAGAGAAAAGTAAGCTCAAACAGGTTCCTTTTTCGTAAGTTTAGTCCTCCAAGCCTGGAAAAGAAATAAATCTATAAATGAAGATACTCTTCTAGATTCTGAAGAAAATAGAGTATTCATTTTTCGTAAGTAATCCACATCGCCCAAAAAATAGGTAAACTTATACCTATGTGGATGTTCCTTCACATCCTTTAATGAGTTTGAAGGGAAAAGTGAACTTGGAAATCTAGTCATGTTTAAGGAGTCATACCAGAGCTTAAAGTTTACTCCATACCTTTCCCATAGAGTTTTAATGAGCCCAAAAAAAGTCTACGTGTGGCCTCATTACTATTTTTAATGAGCTCAAAGGAAAGAGGGAAGAATGCTCTAAATGCGAGGAAATGAGTGTGAAAGGAAAACAAAACTATTTCCAAGCGAGAGGGATAAACCTAATCTTAATGCAAGGAACATGAGAGAGATAAGGACACTTAGGGGATGTATCCTCCAGGTATAGGGTGTCAAGTTGTAATGGAAAAATGGCTCTTCTATGTATTTTAGGAAGGCCATCGGTCTCTGCAACAGAATCGAGGCCATGTTTAGAATTGGGGATTTACACATACAGTAAAAAAAAGGAAAGTTGTAAATCTGTCATGCGAGGGCGTGGTTTCTACTCACGAGTCATAACCTTCTCCTTCTCTTGGATATATTATGTTATTTTCACTTTGCACTGGGTAGTTCCTAAAGAAATTTGATTTAGAGATAATACTCTGAATATCGAGTTTAAATATATAAACATTATAGAAAATATAATAAATATCATAGTAGATTTTAAACAAATCAATAGATTTTTAAATAAATATTTAAATCTAAACCAAAAAAATTCTACAAACAGTACCTTTGAATCTTGATAATGCTTTCCAAGACTGTGTGTCAAGATTCCAGACTCTATTGTCCACTCTCCAACTCCAAGGGCTTCTAGGCTCCAACTCCATCCTTCCAAGTTCCACTTTCAACTTACAACTTTGAAATCATATAGTTGAGAATTGAGCACTTAAAATTTTACTATGTAGATGCTAATTACAATAGTAAATAAAAAATAAAACAAATAATTATAGAAAAATCATTGTTAAATGAAGTTTTTTGCTTTCAGAAAAAATCAAGAAAACCTACAAAATAGAAAATCATGGATGAAGCAAATAATACTAACTTAATATTTTTCTTTTTTGTGAAAGTGTGGTTGGAATTTAGAAAGTATAATTTTATATAATAATAAGATAAAAGTAAATATATTACTAATTTATTAGTATTAATTTATAATGAAGTTTTAGTAATTTTGTTTCCCTTCAAAAATAGTAGCAATATAATGATGTTTTGAAAATTTTATTACCCTTCAAAAATACGTTTAAATGATAAATTTACCCTTCACAAAAAACGGTTTACGAAAATTGTTAACCGTATTTGACGGTCAAAATGCCCCATGACGGTCATTTTTCCCATCAAATTCCAGCACTGGGTTCCCCCTTGCTTTCGGGTCGTCTTCCTATTCTTCCTTATCCTATTCCTTTTAGACTATAGGTTACTAGCAACAGAACTTTCACTGCACGAGGTGGAAGGAGGAGGAGAGGTTTCTACTTATGAAGGGGAAACAAATTTTTGATGTCCTTGGTATAAGATGCTTGTTTGAGAAGCATCAGGAGAATTCAAGACATTCGCAGTAGAAAACAACAAAACCGGTAGCCCAAGGGTGAATCTAGGCAGACTCAAAGAAGCCCTAGGAATGCAGGTGTATTGGTTAGTGTTCGTAGGGGTATTAGTCATAGTTTTTCACTTATAAGGAATTAAAATATGAGGTCAAATGGAAACCAAAAGCACAAAGAGAACACCACTAGAAGAAAAAAATAAGTATCTAGACTAGGAAAACAAAGGTTCCTTCCAAAGGAAATTATGGGATGATGAGGGCCAGAACTAACTAGTGAAGGGAAAAGAATAGTTATTTGGGGTCCACAATACATCACTTTGGGTCCAAGCACTTGAATAACCAAACCGCTTTCCCAAATTGTATGTAAGGGTTTTCCGCTCCATCACACCTTCGGCATAGCGGTAAAAAAATTCCACCATAACCTGTGTAGAGTCCTAGAAGTACAGATACTAATTCTACCAAAATCACAAATAAAGTCTGGTGGAACAGTCATCAATCTAGCCGATGCACATGGGCAAGGTATCTAAGCCCAAAACTCAAATAGTACCAGGAACCACATGGGGCCTAAAGGAGGTACTAAGTAAGTCCCCAAATATGCAACAACTCTGGTGTATTCTCTACCAAGTATAGGAGGGGTATCTCCACAGTTCAGTATCGCACAATCTTGTGCTTGACTCTTGTGTTAGAGGAGCTTTCTGTTGTCTTTCTTTAAGATATTGGATTTACTAAATGAAAGGCCACTAGATTTGAGTTTAAATTTTTGGGTAGTTAAAGATGTACCTAACCTAAAACACTAGCCTAAGCTAGTGTGTGTCATCCCCAGAAAGAAAATGTTACTAATATATTTGAAATGTTAGCGTTCCTTTTAAGGGTTGTTGATTACTCAAAGGTAGCGGAGGTGAAACCAATATCAAATTATATGAACTAGATCACTATGAAAATGGAATTATATATATGAATATGAAATTTCATAACTTTTAAATCATACCAATATTTTTAGCAATGGCATTCGATTCTCCCATCATAGGTTGATTTGCAACTTCTTCTCCTCTCAAGATTGCTCTTTTTTTCTTCTTTCGTTCTGTATCTTTCTATGTTATTTATTCGGTGTTGATTTGATTCCGAGTAGATATTTTACTTCAATGTTTCTTGATTCCCATTGTGATTGATCAACAATCCAAATTCATACTTGCAACAATATGTAAACACAATACACAATGCTAAATTTTCATTAGAACAGAAGCATTGTTTTAAATAGGTTAGATAATTGTGAAGGATAAAATTACTAACATGTTTATGTTTTATGTTTTATATTTATATAGAGTTCCTTTAGGATGTCAAGTGGGAAGGTAGTTTGAATGGAATTAATGCCATCAATGCCTATGTTCATTCCAGGGAATTTGTTTTTAGGATTTTAATAAAAACAGGACCTCGATCGAGGGTTTCAGAACTACCTTAGTCGAGGTTTTAACAGTAGCTTGATCAAGGGTTTATTAGACTCTTGATTGATGGTTTAATAAACCCTCAATCGAGATTCTATTAAAACCTCGATCGAGGGCCTGAAAAATAGAGAATTAGCCCTCTTACAAGAAAATCAATGTTTCTCTGTTTCTTATAGGGGTGTAAAATCTACCATTCATGGCACATAACTAAGTGGAATTTGCACCGATAGATTCATCACCGAATCCTCTATCCATTGAGGTACCATGCATCTGTTTTGTCATTCATATGGGTTTTTTTTAATTCATTCTAAAACTTACACTTAGAAATCCTGACAACAACTTCGAAGCGGCTCAAAGAAAAATCTGCAGGGTAAAAAATACACATCCAAAAATTTCTTAAAAATGCACATCCCACACATCGGCGCCTCCTCTTCAAAATGGTATTTTGGTTTTTCAATTTTGAAAATAGTGAAAACAATATGGGATTGACACACATGTGTATAAAATGATGCTGAAATCAGATGTGGTCACTTTCGAAAAATAATAAATAATTGTATATTACGAAATAAATTAACAACAAAATATGCAGACCATAGTGCATTTTGTGTAGATCATGCTCATATATATAGATATAATTATTAATGTAAGATTGAATTATTGGGGTGGGACACGGGCCGCTTATTAACTTCTTTAAATTTTTAAGGTTACACGGTTCATTAAATGCGAAATTTCCACATTAAATGACATCAGAATATTTAAAAAAATTATCATTGGGAAGGCAACATAATATTCTACAATTTTTTTATTTACTACAAGTCAAAGTTCACATGGCATATATGCATTTTGAGGGCTTCTATCTAGCACATGAGTAAGAAATCAGGTTTTCATCACCAAATTTGGCCAAAAAGTGTTACCCACCTTCATGGAATCACCGATGGTGTTTTGACTTGAAAGCAGAAACAAGATGACTAAACAAAAGAGAAATCAAAATGCAAATGAAAACTTCTACTTCTCTTTCCTTTTCAAAACTGAAAAATGAAGGCCACGAAAGAAAGACATCTTGTTGTATTTTCAAGAAACAAAGACATGAAATGCACCTAAGACTTGTTGATGTATATGTAACTTCAGAATGTATTCACTTGTATTTCTTATGTATTGTAACCCGATGTTTATTCTGGGATGTATTTGTAATGTACTTAAGTCATTTCATGCCTCGATATTCCGATCGGGAGGATCTGTAATGTAAACAAGTCATGTCAAGTCATTGTGGGTAACCCTCCTATTGTCTAAGGGTTAAAGTCCCCACAATTCCGTGGCACTAGGGTTATTAGACTCTCCCAGAGAGGTCGGCCCTAGTAGGGTTTTAGTCATGTCGGGATTAGTATAAATAGAGAGCTAGCCTCTCTATTTAGTACAAAACCCATACACACTCAAGTGTAGCGCATAGTTGAGGAAGGAGAAGACACTGGGGCTAGATAGAAAGAAGGTTACTGCTGTCAGAAGATCATCTTACTGTTTTGGGGTTTTACTTTTGGTGTTGATTCTATCTCTAAGGAAGTTGTGGGGTTTTCTCCATTTATGGTTTCCTCGAGGAAAAACACTGTGTTCATTGTCTCTTGTGTTTGATTGCTGTGGTTGTTGTTCTCTCAGTTAAAGATCCTAATTTTATACTAGCTTAATGTTAAAAATCCAACATGGTATCAGAGATAACCTGAGAACAAGACACTGTGCAGCTGCAGGAACTAGGGCTTCCTACTTTGTGGATCTCTCTCCATAGTGTTTCAGCAAAATAAGGTTGGAATAACTCTCCTCCTTAGTGCGCATCTTTCTGTCGAAGCAAAATCCAATTCTGAGGTTTTTCAGTTTTGGACCCGACATTGCTGCCAAAAATTAGGGCTTTTCACAGAAGAGGAATCTTTTAGCAAGCCCAGGATTGAATTGATCTCCTCCCTAAAATAGAAGTTAGGGATCAATTTCAAAGTAATTGGTTGGACAGAACTCCGGAAAAGCAAAACCCTAATCTGCTTCTGAACCAGCACTGCAAAATTTCAAGCTACAAATCCAGATCCGACATCTTGAACTGCTAAGATCTAAATCTTTTGTATTTCCATTTGAGGTTCTCAGTTAAAATGTCTCATCATACCAAGCTTGATGAAAAGCTTGAGGGAGCTGATAACTTCCAAGCTTGGAAGTATAGGATCTCCCTGGTTCTGGAAGAGAATGAGTTGGACTCCTACATCAATGAGGAGGTTCCAGTTCCAGAGGGAGATGAGGCTAAGGCCTTACACACGAAGAAGATGGTTATGTAAAAGAGAATCATTGTTGATTCTATCAAGGATCATATCATACCATAGGTGTCCTCCCTAAAGACACCTAAAGCTATGTTTGATGGCCTAACCAAATTGTTTGAAGGGAAGAACATAAACCAGAAGATGACTCTAAGAAACCAACTAAAGAATGTGAAGATCCAGAATGCAAAAACCATACAGTCTTACTTCACAAGAGTTTCTCAAATCAAAGAGCAACTGGAAGCAGTATATGAAGAAGTGGAAAATGCTAAGATTGTAATGACCACCTTGAATGGTCTCCCTAGATCATGGGACTCCTTTATTCAAGGGATATGTGCCAGAAAGAAGTTAGTCAAGTTCAGTAGACTATGGGAAGAATGCTATCAAGAAGAATCTAGGATAGCAACCAGAGAAGAGAAGATGGGAAGTGAAGATCAAGCTCTCACAGTACATTCCAAAAAAACCAAAAGAAGTTCTCATCACTCCAAAGGTAAGCTTTTTTCTAAAACTAACTCTAGAAAAGATTTCTCTAGAGGCGAATGTTATACTTGTGATGAAGTAGGACACTTTGCAAAAGATTGTCCTAAAAGACAAAATAAGAAAAAGGGCAACAAGAAAAGACATCATGCTCATGATGCAGAGGATGATGAACCATCCAAGAAGAAAACCATATATGAAAGTGAAGATTCTTCAAGTAACGAAGAATATGTCTTGATTTCTGCTCTCACGAGAAATATCACACATGGAAGCAATGATTGGCTTATAGATAGTGGGGTTTCTAAGAATATGACAGGATTCAAAGAATCCTTTGTGAAACTTTCAGAACATGAATCACCTCACAAGGTGAATCTTGGAGATGACTACCAATATCCAATAAAAGGTAGTGGGGAATCTTCTTATAAACTAAACTTTGAAAAGTCTATGACGATGCAGGATGTATTGTTTGTACCAGGACTCAAGAAGAACCTTCTCTCCATATCTACATTAGATGCAAAAGGTATGAGGGTTGCATTCATAGATGGCCAAGTCATCATGTGGCCAAAGGGAAAGACTATTAATGATGCAGTAGTGATTGAGGAACAAGAAGGAGGTCTATATAAATTGAAGGGTCATCCAGAACAAGCCTTGGTCCATGACACAGTAGAGCCAAATGAACTTTGGCATAGAAGGATTGCACATGTGCATTACAAAGCACTACCAATTGCAAGCAAATTTGTTGAAGGTCTTCCAGAAATTCAAGCAAAACATGATGGGGTCTGCAAAGGATGTGCGAAAGGAAAGAATACAAAGAAGACATTTTCAAGTAGCAAAAGCAAAGCAAAAGGAATCTTGGAAATCATCCACTCTGATGTATGCGGTCCTATGTCATCAAGCTCACTAAGCGGGTATGAATACTATGTTTCTTTTATTGATGACTTTTCTAGGAAGACATGGATTTAATTCATGAAGAACAAAGATGAAGTATTCAGCAAGTTCAAGGAATTCAAAGCCTTGATCGAGAATCACACAGGCAAGAAGATCAAGACCTTTCGATCAGATAATGGTGAAGAATTCACATCTAATGAATTCAAAGAATTATGAAAAGACTTAAGGATTAAGAGGGAGTTGTCCACTCCTTATAATACACAACAGAATGGGATTGTAGAAAGGAAGAATAGAACTATCTTGTAAGCTGCAAGAGCAATGCTTTGTGATCAAGATCTTCCTATTCATGTTTGGGTGGAAGCTGCCAGAACAGCAGTGTATGTACAGAACCGTACTCCACATAGAGTATTCGAGAACAAGACTCCTGAAGAAGTCTTCTCCGGCAAGAAACCAGAAGTCATCCATCTCATAATATTCGGCTGTCCTACATAAATACACATTCCAAAAAAAAGGAGAACAAAATTAGATCCTTCAGGAAAGAAGGGTATATTTGTGGGATACTCTGAAAGCTTGAAGGCTTACAGAATATATTTCCCAAGATACAAGAAGATTGACATCAGCAGGGATGTGACATTTCATGAAGACATAGCTTACAACAAAGCCAGAAAGAAACCTACTGAAGAATTTGAAGAAGCAGAAGCACCTAGAATTCATGATACAACCATGAATGAAGAAACTCAAGAAAAAGATTGAGAATTTGAAGAACCATAAAGACCTGTAGATCCACCTCCATAGAAGAATCCTCATAAGAGGAAACCTGCTTGGGTACGAGAACCTATCTAAGGTGCGGAAAGATATGGTGCTCTAGAAGAGAATCACAGAGAAAGAAAAAGGACCAGATCCTACTTTGGGTATGTAGCATTTCTATGTGTTTTCATTGATAAAGAACCTTCTAGTTATGAAGAAGCAGTAGAACAGAAAGAATGGAAGGATGCTATGATCGAAGAATATCAATCGATCATGAAGAATGATGTTTGGGATGTTGTCCCAAGACTAGAAGGGAAGTCAGTTGTAACTTCCAAATGGATCTACAAGATCAAGCATGCTGAAGATGGTAGCATAGATAAATATAAAGCAAGATTTGTTGCTCGAGGTTTCTCACAGAAAGAATGAATAGATTATGAAGAAAACTTTGCACCTGTAGCCAGATACACTTCCATCATATCAGTACTTTCCCTAGCTGCAGTGATGAAATGGAAGATACACCAAATGGATGTCAATACTGCTTTCTCGAATGGTGTAGTGGAAGATGAAGTGTATGTAGAACAACCACTTGGTTTTGAGACACATGACAAAGAGTCTCATGTATGCAGATTGAAGAAAGCCATGTACGGTTTGAAACAGGCACCCAGGACTTGGTACGGTAGAATTGACAGCTTTCTGTCCAGTTTGGAATTTACCAAGAGTAAAGCAGATTCCAACCTTTACTACAAGATTGAAGATGGAAACCCAGTGATGCTCCTACTATATGTAGATGATCTGTTTGTGACAGGTATGGGTGGGTTGATTGTTGATACGAAGAGAAAGCTTGCTGCTGAGTTCAAAATGAAGGACTTGGGTATGATGCATTATTTTCTAAGTATGGAGGTGTGGCAGAGTGCAGATGGAATCTACCTTGGACAAGGGAAGTATGCAGTAGAGATCCTGAAAAGGTTTGGGATGATGGAATGCAAGGCTATGGCCACACCTATGGCATCGAACCTGAAGCTATTGAGCGATGCTTCATCAGATTCAGTTGATGCTACAATGTATCATCAGATGATTGGGTTCTTGATGTACTTAACGAACACTAGACCATATATTTGGTTTGCTATGAACACCTTAAGCCAGTTCTTGATAGATCTGAGACATGTTCACTTGATTGCTACAAAGCATATTCTAAGATACCTAAGAGGTACGGTTGATTATGGGCTCAAGTATGCGAATAAGAAGATTAACCTGGAGGGTTATGTTGATTCAGATTGGGCAGGAAGTGCCATCGATAGGAAGAGCAGTGAGAACTTCAGGATGTTGCTTCAGTATGGGATCATGTGTGATCTCTTGGTTTAGCAGGAAGCAATCCTATGTGGCACTGAGTACAGCTGAAGCAAAGTATGTTGCAGCTTGTTCAGCTAGTTGTGAGGAAGTATGGCTTAGGAAGCTACTGTCTGATTTATTTGATCTCTAGCTGGATGCTACTTGTATACACTGTGGAAACCAGAGTTGTGTGAAGTTGTCAGAGAACCCAGTGTTCCATGACAAGTCGAAGCATATCGAGATCAAGTATCACTATATCAAGGATATGGTGCAGAGGGGAGCAGTGAAGCTCCAGTATATTGCAACGGATGATCAGATAGTTGATGTGTTGATGAAGCCATTTGCCAGAGTGAAGTTTGAGTACTCTAGGGAGAAGCTTGGTGTTCTCCAAATCGAGGTCCCTTCCAAGGGGAAGTGACGAGTCCGAAAGCCATTCTGACGAGCAGGTTAGATGTAAGGGCTGAGCCATTCTGTCATGGTGAGAGGATTGGTTCCTTCCATGTTAGATATGAGTGCTGAGCCATTCTGATATGACTGGAGGATTGGTTCCTACATGATCAGATATAAGGTCTATTTCCATTCTTGGAATGGAGCTGCCTGGTGATTTACCAGGAATACTTGGTCTTGGACCGAGGGCCTTTCTGAGACGATTGTAAGATGTAGTATTACATGATCAGATGTGAGCACATGGCCATTCTGATGAGATTGAGGGATGTGTTCCCACCTGATCAGATATAAGGGTTGTTTCCTTTCTGACGAGTAGGTCAGATGTGAGTGCCGACCATTCTGATGTAGGATTAGTTCCTACACAGATGTAAGGGATATTTCCTTTCTGATGAGGAGGCTAGATGTGAGTGTCAACCATTCTAATGTAAGATGAGATCCTACATAGATGTAAAGGCTACCGCCTTTCTGATGAGTAGGTCAAATGTGAGTGCCGACCATTTTGATGTGACTGTAGGATGAGGTCCTACATGATCAGATGTAAGGGATACCACCTTTCTGACGAGGAGGTCAGATATGAGTGCCAGACATTTTGACGAGTATTTCATATGTAAGGGCTACTGCCATTCTCTAAATGGAGGCACCTGGTCAATTACCGGGAACCCTCAGTATAGGACTGAGTTCCTTTCTAATGAGTCAAGGTCAAATGTAAGTGTTGTGCCTTTCTGACAAGTCAAGGTCAGATGTGAGTGCTAGCCATTCTGATGAGTAGGTCAGATGTAAGGGCTACTGAAGACCTACGAGGAGGTAGGCCTACACCCAGCATGAAAAAGGGCTGGCTCTGTAGAACTTCCTGTGATGAGAAGAATCATGAGATAGCACATATGATGATGACCTAGTGATGATCCAGATCCAATTATGATGTCTCTGAGATGATCCAGATTGAGTGATGATTCAGATCCAACAGCGATGATCCAGATCTAGTGATGATGACCTAGTGGTGATCCAGATCGAGTGATGATCTAGATCTAGTGATGGTGATCCATATTGAGTGATGATCTAGATCCAGTGATGGTGATCCAGATTGAGTGATGATCCAGATCTACTAATGGTGATCCAAATCGAGTGATGATCCACATCCAGATGAAGATGACGAGAACTTGACGATGACCCAGATGATACAGAGAAGAAGACTTGTGCTGAAAATTGTGTCGAGAGAATACCTTCCTAGTTAAGAGGGAGTGTTGATGTATATGTAACTTTGGAATGTATTCACTTGTATTTCTTATCTATTGTAACCCGAGGTTTATTCCGGGATGTATTTGTAATGTACTTGAGCCATGTCATGCCCCGATGTTCCGATCGGGCAGATCTATAATGTAAACAAGTCATGTCAAGCCATTGTGGGTAACCTTCCTATTGTCTAAGGGTTAAAGTCCCTGCAGTTCCGGGGCACTAGGGTTATTAGAATCTCCTAGAGAGGTCGGCCCTAGTAGGGTTTTAGTCATGTTGGGATCAGTATAAATAGAGAGCTATCCTCTCTATTTAGTACACAACTCATACACACTGGGGCTAGATAGAAAGAAGGTTACTGCTATCGGGAGATCATCTTACTGTTTTGGGGTTTTACTTTTGGTGTTGATTCTATATCCGAGGAAGTTACGGGGTTTTCTCCATTTGTGGTTTCCCTGAGGAAAAACACTATGTTCATTGTCTCTTGTGTTTGATTGCTGTGCTTGTTGTTCTCTCAGTTAAAGATCCTAATGTTATACTAGCTTAATATTAAAAATCTAACAAGACTAAACCCTAGCGTACATGCTTATAAATCAAATACTTGTTATTTTTTACTTTTTATTTATAAAATGACAAAGAAAATCAACCGACAAACTAATGCATGCAGATAATATAAACAAATTAAATGGACTTATTCTCTATACCCAACAAACAGACCCTAGGTTTCCTTAAATCCAGATAGAACCTCACTTGGAAGGGAGGCTTGAAAAGGAGGACGAGACAACCACCTTGGGATGAAGAGGTGAAACAAAAAGACTGAAATAAAAATGGATCAAGAAGCTCATAGGTTCAGTCTAAACCTGCTAACATGGGTTGTTCAACACCTTGCATAAGAAGGTCATGCCAAGGAAGGATGTGGGGGAAAAACAAGAAACAAGCCCAAAAAATTCAAGAAAGGCTTACAAGTTAGTTAAAGAGTACCCTCAATAGGAGTCACCACTTCCTAGTGATCATTAATAGACAGAGGACCCAGGAGGACCCCTCAGACATAACAAAAACACAGATCCCAAACAAGCCCAAAAAGAGTGAAAAATGACTGAAACAGGGAACTCATGAGTTTCCATACGAAAAGTAGTGAGTGACTCGTAGTTTTCCTCACTACAACCAAACCCTATGATTAGCGTCTCTTTTAGCTTCCTTTTTAGTGTCCACCATCACTTTTAGTGTATTTTTCATCATTTTTTGGACAAAGTGGACACTTTTCCACGGGATCGCGCTTTTAATGGCGTTATTTGTGTCCCTTTTTAACAGATGGCACTATTTTGGACGCTAATTAGCATCCCAATTAGTGTCCCAATTAGCATCCCAATTAGTGTCCCAGTTAGCGTCCCAATTAGTGTCCTAGCTAACATCGTAATTAGAGTCCCAAGTAGCATCCCAAATAACGTCCCAATTAGCATCCCAATTAGCATCCCTTTTAAAAAGTTGGCGCTATTTTGGATGATAATTAGCATCCCAATTAACGTCCCAGTAAGTGTCCCAATAAGTGTCCCAATTAGCATCATAATTATCATCCCAATTAGCATCCCAATTAACGTCCCAATTAACGTCCAAGAAAGCATCCCATATAACGCCCATAATAGCCTCCAAAAAAATGTTTTGAATAACATAGCATAGTATATTAATCCAGGTTTAGCGACAGGAATTGCACCATGAATTTCAACATGAAAAACATCCAACATAGCGTCAAGCATACAACCAAGAATTGCGCCTAGAAAACATCCAACATAGCGTTAGGTATAGAGCCAGATATAACGCCTGGAATAATGCCATAAATTTTGAAAGAACCCAAATAGGAATTGCACTAGGTTTAGAGCTAGGAATTGTGTTCGAAAAACATCCGACATAACGTCAGATATATCAATGCCAGTGTTAATGATCATGATTCATGTGATAGTACTTTTGGATCTTGACTTATCATAGTGGCACCTAAATGATCATAATCATAGCACTTTTGGATCTTGATTAATCCTAATGAAGGGTAAATTACCTTAATGTCACCTAAATTGCTCTAATGGCATTTGAGTGTCCCCAACAACATTTGATAGACCTTAATTGCGCCTCATTGGCCCTAACAACATGATGATGATGCATTACGATAATTATGATGAAGCATATGGATATGATTTGATAAGTATAATACTATATCATCCATTCTTGTGAGGTAGTAGGGATCCTTGCTCATTATTATCACAACTATATTATCAATGACATTGATGATGACTATGACAATGACAATGATGTTGATTTATTGTATGATGATGATGACGATGTGGATGCCAACGATGATTATGCATGTGGTAGCACTTTTGGATCCTAATTAATTTTAATGGAACCTAAATGTCTGTAGCGACATCTAAATGACCCTATTATCATCGAAATGACTGTAACGACATATAAATGACCTTAACAATTACATGACATGAATCCTAATGGCAATGACTGATTAAGAACACTAATGGCATATGAGTGACCATAAAGACAATGATGACGATGATTTTTTTATGATGTACTTAATGCCGACGATGATGATGATAATGAGGATGATAATCAAGATGATGTTGATGTACCATATGGAATTGATGATGACACTAGTGGAAAATGAGAGATTAGTGACCAAAAAAATGACCAAAATCCGCATATCAATGACCACTTTTGGTTTGGCGATCGCTGGTGGCTAATTTGCGGTCTTTTATTACATGACCAAAATTGGTCATTTTTATTTTGGTCATTTATAGCTTGTCGGTTGGTCATTAATTTGATCATATATTTGGTCATATATTTGAATCAATGACCAAATATATGACCACATTTGTGACCAAATTAATGACCACATGACAAGCTAGAATATGACCAAATTTGGTAGCGTAATAAAAGACCATAAATTAGCCACCAAAACTGATTTTTGGTCATTTTTCTGGTCATTTGTATCTCATTGTTTGGTCACATATCTCTCAATTATTGGTCATTTTATTTGCGAATTTTGGTCTTTAATCTCATTT